>JABSTQ010000171.1:0-44231 GCA_013358835.2 Ixodes persulcatus | reverse complement strand
AGGTTGTGAGAATGCAGTGGTTCCACACAACATTTCACGGGCCCCGAATCATCGTGGGAACAGACGTCATTGACACACCAAACGTGTGCTACTTCGGAAAGAGGGAACGATTATATGCTGCTAGACGAACGAGACTTTCCATTTCTCAAAGAAATCAATGTTGACCATGATGATATGCGAGTTGCGTTGTCCACCAGGACAGTTTCAAGCTTGAGAAAGACACTGTACAATGGGTCACACTTGTTTAGATTATGACAAGCAAAACAGACATACTTCCTTATAGCTGGGAGGACGAGATGGAACCCTGTGCGAGTTAAAGAGGGAATACAAGTCTTTCTATCGTGAACATCACCAACTCTGACATCATCCTCAAGGAGCGCAGACAGTTAAGCGTGGAGACCTGGTCAAACTTCAGGATACCGATGAGCTAATGATTTCACAACGTGTAGTCCACTACGTTTGAGTGTGGAAAGGAGGGCCTGTTGCAATCAATATTAAAGAGAACAAGGTCGGACCGTCTGTGACCAAGGGACTCAAGAAAGAAATCTGTGAGATGTTGAACAAAAAGTGTGAATGCTTTGCAATGAGCACCAAGAAACTGAAATGCATGAAAGTTGCCGCAATGGCTTATACAAGAGAAACCAGGGTGTTCAGCCGCGGGTTGACCGTGGGTTGACCGATCCTTACCGCGGATCATGGACAGAGCGGCAACTACTTCGGCAAATCACCAACGAGCTTAAGGCAATAAACTCGTGAGGGACAGCGAGTCGGAGTACAGCAGTTCAGTGATCCTAGTTAAAAGAAGCAGAAGAAAAAAATCATAGTCAAAAAGAAAGCAAGACAACAGCCAAAGCGTTTCCAAGACGTGACAAACACTAACTGACTGAGGACAGCAGCAAGTCAGATTTGGCCAATTGTTGTCGTGTGGCGTATAGTGTGCGCCAACACTCATCATCATGGTGTTTTTATAAGAGCATCAGAAGCCAGCACGAGACCGAACAAACATGTCTGTCTCGTGGTGTTGGACGGGTCCCATGATGTACTATGTATTCTCCTTTCTTTAACTATTTCATTGAACAATTTTCTCAACTTTTAACAGTATCGACAGTCGCATTCCTGCTGATTTGATTCAACTGATCCGCAGTAATGCGCTTGACATGCTCGATCACGCCGTCCTGATCAGAAAAGCCGCTCGGGCTGGTGTCCGAGGCTCACTACTACTTTGTTGACTCGCTTTTGGTGGGTTATACCCAACGCGTGCTACCCAGGGGCAGATTTAGAGGAGGGGTCCGGATGTCCTGACCCCCCTCTTGATTTCTGCATGTGTAAAATTTAGGGCGTAAAACGAAGGAGAGGGGGAGGGGGTTCCTAAACATATGGTACGCTGACCAACCACCTGCCACCCCCCCCCCCCCCTCAGGAAATTCCTGCATCCGCCCCTGGTGCTACCATGGGTCAATGTCCCAAGCTATCCAGCTCTTTCTGGAGTTTCACAAGGCTCCGTACTTGGCCCAACTTTGTCCTTGTTCTATGTTAACGACATGCCGCAAAACAATAACACCCTACTTGAACAGTAGCCTGACGACAGGTCCATTGTCGCCCGCATCACTTCTCCCGACTGCTCTGTCCGCCTTCAAGGCTACATCACTGCTTTTCAGAGTGGGCGCATGCAAACTGCCTGACCATGAGTGAGGGTAAGAGCATAGTGATGCGTTTTCGCACACCAAGACTACCAGAATTCCCCTATACACTATCTCAGAATCCCCCTTATGGAAGGTACAAACACTTGGGGCAACATTGTAATGTTTGTACCAGCACTGAAACTTATCTCTACACATTTCAAACATAGTGGCTAAAGCTCGGTGCACTTTGGGCTTTGTGACACGGTTGTCGAAATTCTGTGGCTTTTCAAGACTTGCTTTACACTGCACTTGTTCTACCAAAGTTGGAGCACTGCGCATATGGTGGCACCCATAACCGAGTCCACTTGACTTACCAGCTGGAGGATGTGCAACACCGTGCCATTTGGACACTTCACTTGTCCCGACCGCTGACGTGATACGCTTCTATCATAAGAGACGTGGTTGCAGCATTCGAAGTGGCAGACGGAAAAGCACCGCCCCACACTGCGACTCCTGTTGCCCTCCAATTGCTGCACCTTGGACCGGTCGCTCAAAGGCTCCTACATCTCAGTGGTTCGACGCAGTAAACGGACAGGACAGCCTGCGTTTTTATATTCCAGAACAGTTCAGCATCAAAACGCGGTGTTGCCCTGGCTGCAGTTCGGGACTTTCTCGGGGTCCCACTCGGCGTTCAGATGCCCTTTCCTGAAATTCGTGAAGAATTGCGAATTTTGTGTCGAGAACTTTCTCGACACTTGACTTAGCCCCGTCACCTAGTTATATTTTGTGTTGTTTGTTTTTCTTAAAATCCTTCTTCTCAACCTTAGGCGATTGGCTGACACGCACACTGCGTATGGCCTTTTGCCGTTCTGTCAAGCCTCGCACGTCGTCCCGGACCACATGTCGTGCAAATAAAAATTACTATTACTATGCATAGGTTTGGAATTGTTGCAAACAAACAAGACAGAAACAAAAATTAAGTGTGGTACAATTGAAGCCTCCTTTGTTCCTACCTTAAAATATTGAACAAGCGCCCCCTCAAAATTTGAAGATAATCGCGAAAAAATAGAGGATGGGCACATCTGAGATCATCAATTTTACATATTTATGTACTGTGCATATTTCTTCAGATGTTTAAAAATTTGGGATGGGCACTTAGTGCGGAATGGGCAGATGCACGGTATTCTAAGGTAGATAAAAAAAAGCCCTTCATTGTCTCCAACAGTGCCGCCTTGTGTCAGCTGCGGACTTAGGCATGTTACAACCCGTCTCTTCATTTGACTTCGGTGTTGGACATCAAGAGACGAGATTTTCAAGCGGTGGCGCGTTACAATTTCAAAAGTGGTTTAAATGATTCCAAATCACTGGAACGGTTGTGATGTGCTTCTGGGGACGCTCCACCATCACGTGCAACAGTTTCGTGTTGGTTCAGTGAATTAAGGCGTGGCCGCACCTCTCTCAAAGGTAACACTGGGACCGAAGAAAACGCTGCTGCTGTGAAGAGGCTCGTTAAGAAGGATCCTCGGCTGACTGATGGTGATATAGAAGGGTCGCTGAAGATTAGTTCCCCGAGCGTTTCGGCGATTCTTCACGAGGACCTTTGTCTGACAAGCTTCATCTCTTGGGCGCCACAGAATTCGACGGAAGCTCAAAACCGGGCAAGGGTGGAATGGTGCCAAGGAATGCCATACCGATTCTAAAGTGGCAACGCTAAAAGAAAATATCTGACATTGTAAGGAGTGAGAAAACGTAGACCATCCAGTGTGCTCTCGAAACCAAGCACCAGTCATTCGTTTGGATATTGTCTGGAGAAACTCCACTGCTAAGGCTCAAAATGCCAAGAGGTGTTGAAAAGAAAATGGTGGCAATCTTCTTTACAACCAATGGGCAAGTGGCCACAGTGACACTGGAAAACCAAAGACTGCACAATGATGCACCACAGTTTGCCTGCCAGCAGTTTACGAGGGGAGCGACAATAAAAATCGGCTAGATGTGTTGAAGAAGAAAAATCAGAATAGGAAAACAGAGATTAACCTGGTTTGTTAATCCCAGTTGGATACTTTGCCTAGGGAGAGGGGGATATGAGGATTAAAAGAGAGAATTAAAAAAAAAAGAAAAGAGAACAGTTTGGTCCTTCAACATTGAAGGGTGAAAACACAGGCCAGCCGGTGTACAGCTTCCATCACAATCCCTAGACCAGGAACAATAAAAAGACGGACTATCACACACTACTCAACCAATTTATGCCGACAAGAAGCAAGCTGGAAGAGGCTGTCAAGACAATACACAGAATGCCCGATCAAAGTTGTGGTTTCGATCAGTTTCACAACATGACTATCCACGGGTACATCGACTGCACAGTAACCGCACATATGGTTCCCTAAAACGCTGAAACCTGAAATAGAATAGTGCAAGCAAAGAGCATACGTCAACTTCCAGCGAAACAGAAGGTGAGCTCGGCGACTGTTGGCGTCTTCGTGCACAAACACTCTCACAGTAGAGAGCACTGCCATAGCGATACTGATGACGCGCGGAGCCAAACCACGAAGACGATAGATGATCATCGGTTGACAATGGGACACACGGTGCCATCGGCGACGGTTTGCGTCTTGGGTCACGACCACTTTCACAACCGGCAGTACTGCCATAGCAATGTTGGTAACGTGTGAAGAAACAGAATACAAGGCGATCATCGGTTCACACGCTCGGTAAGAATGCAGTATGGTAGACCAACAGGCTAATAACAGGCAGAGTCGCTGCAAAGGTGGATTTTGCGGTCACCATAGTCACGGGCTCACCGTCGTGACGCTCAAATAGGGTTAAGCAGGCTCGGGCAACCCTTGCGCATCCACCGTGACCGGTGTACGTAGCACCATTTTAGAACTTGGCGGTTCATGACGGCTTCGTTTACTTATTTGACGAAATGAAGGCAGAAACCAGCATACTGCTCTGCATTCTTGGCAGAATATACTATGGACGCCCTGTGGTTGACATACAAAGATTCACAATTTCAGGTAACTTATCGTGCTGCATGGGCATGCGTGGGTGCACAAATACTGCTTATAAAACTGCACATGCAGCGTGTCTGAAAGAAAATAATAAAGAAGTCACAAAGCCTAGAGCAGCTCACGAAAATAAGGTGGAATAACTTTCCTCCAGTCAGCCTCAGAAAGAAGCAAGACGTCTCGTTACTTCCTGCTTCTCGGATCCGCTTGGGGGCGCGTTAGTGAAATCGAGGAAAACACGCTGTTGCTATCTTTCTCCTCTCTTTTGTCTTAGAGTGTGCAGTCGTAACCTGTGACACGAAGAGCTCGACGCTGTACGCAGAAAACGCAGCTGGAACGAGGACCTCGGGGTCTCTAGACGACATGTTGGAAGTGGCGAGGCACTTGCCAGGAACATACTGCACCATGAACCGGTAGCGCAGTAGCTGGATGCGGAACCACTGGACGTGACGAGGCATGAGGTCGAGGTCGGTGGAGCCCAGCAACCGGACCAGCAGCTGGTGGTCGGTTTCGACAAAAGAGCTCAGATTGTGCAGCTTTATGAACCTCTGGATGGCCCACAGGACTCCCAGCGCTTCCTTTTTGATTTTGCTGTACTGCTGTTCGGCAGTAGTCAGTGAGTGCTACACAAAGGCAACCGCTCGTCGCTCACCAGATGTTGTTCCTGCAAAAGGACGGTACCAAGGCCGTACGAGCTGGTGCCTGCAGAATTGGTTGCTGAATATTCTGGGCTCTTTCAAGCCACGCTGGTGCTGGATGCCACCATCTTCTTGAGTGAGTCGAAGGCTGAAGCTTAGCCAGTCCCCCAGGTCCAGACCGTGTCCTTGTTTAGGACGAGCGCAATTGGCACAGTGGCGGTGGACAGGCCCAGCAAGAAATATCCGATGTGGTTCAGTATTTCCAGGAGGCGCTGCACGCCCTGCACGTCTGTCGGAAATCGCATACCCGTGATGGCGGGGTACCTTGTTGGGGTCTGGTGCTATGCCGTTGGTGCTCAACACCACACTGAGAAACTTGAGGGACGACACCCCGAGGCGGCACTTGGAGGCGTTCAGCATAACTCCTGCTTGCTGCAGTCTCTCGAGGACTGTAGTTGGCTGTCGCGTTTAGACCAGTCTCTGCCAAACACCAGGTTATCGTCTACCATGTTGACGCATCCTTTAATTCCCTCGAGAATCAGTGACATGGGGCTCAGGAACACCTCTGGGGCCGACTTAATTCCGAAGGGCAGGCAGCAATAATAGAATCGCCCGAAGGGTGTAATGAACGTCATGTACTCCTGGCAGCTTTCGAAGAGGCGCAAATGGTGAAACCCGGACATTGCGCCCAGTTTCAAGAAGATGGTAGCGCTTCCCGGCAACCCGAACGCCTGGTCGACGGTCGGCATTATATGCTGCTCTCGGAGGATGACCTGGTTCAGCTTGGTTAAGCCGACGCACAGTCGATAGCCTCCCGCTGCCTTGGGAGCCCCGACAAGGCCGGCGCACCATGCCATAGGAGTCTCGACCACTAAGAAACGCCATTGTTTGAAGACAAGGACACGTCTCCTTTCTGAATTATTTCATTGCTGTTCAGCCTTCTTTTCCGAGAGTACCCAAAGTGCGACTAGCATGACACTGCATGCAGACGACAGCGATAATGGCCATAGTATGATCGAAGTTACGGTCTAGATCAGCGTCAGAACATGACTATCTGCAGGTTGATCGATTATACCATAGTCGCACAAACGGTTCCCTAAAACACCGAAATCTTAAATCTAATAGCAACCAGGAAGCATATGTCATCTTGCTGTGAAACACAGGGAGACCTGAGCGACCAGTCGCATCTTCGTTCACAATCAATTCCAGGATAGACAGCACTTGTGGGATTTCCCCTTAGAGGTTACCACTTAGAAACACAAAGAAGGTTCTTTGGGTCCGGATAAAGACGTGTTTATTGACTGAAATGCCAACACGCTTCGCTCTTAGACATGAAAAGTCTGGGCGCTGGCTCAATTGCCAGTATCACCCGGTCGGTTTCCCGCACTGCCGGATTAGACAGATTCACGGAAAGTCGGAGGCCCACAAAGAAAAACCGAGCTCCGTAGAGCCAGGGCCTCCGCCGACGAGAGCCCCTGGCACTCCTTCGGTGCCAGCTTATGTAGCCTCGGAGAATGGACGCGCCCGGGGAGGCCGCTAGCAGTCGCGTCCATTATAACTCTCAAGGGTGTGCTGAAGGCGCATTCACCCAAAATGGGCAAGGGAGAGCCGGCCCCTTCGGGGAATTCGGCCTCGTGGTTCCTTGTATCCGGGAGGCCGACGCCATTGGTGACGACGACTCCCACGGCCTGCTTGAAGCTAGGCCTAGATAGGGATAGAGGGAACCCCATGGTTCCCACACACTGTTTTAGCGATACTGATGATGCACAGAGACACGAACCAAGATGATCCTCAGATGATCGTTGGTTGGCACTCGGACACATGGCAACATCGGCGACCAATCGCATAGTCGTTCCTGACCACTTTCACCACAGACAGCAGTGCCTGAGCATGTTGGTTATGCGCAGAAAACAAAAACAGGGCGATCAACGGTTGCCGCACTCGGCGAGAATGTAGAACATTAGGCGCACAGACAAATAATCGGCATGAGAGTCGCAGCTATGCGGATTTCGCAGTCTCAGTTGTCACAGGCAGGCAGCAGCTCTCGAGTCTTGGATGTACTCGTATCATCGGGCCTACAACTGCCCGAACCACTCGCACGCTGCTAATGACTGACGACTCTGAACCAGAACTTACCTTGGATCTGTCATGACGGACATGACATTGCGAGACGTGCTAAAGACGGAAACGAGTACGTTAACACCTGATATCGGAAGCCTGACCGCAACCAAAATGTGCAACACGTCGCACTAGGTGCGGCCTGCACAGTTTTTAATAAACGTAATTTTGGCCCGCCTAATCTTTTAGTTGTGCACCCTAGGTCTAGCACTTCCCAGTAGATAATAGGGTTAATACGAGTCGTACCCTCGCTCCTAACACACATTTCCATGAGTTCCCAGAGAGCTGCCAGGTGACTCAGTGTGTATCGAAAACCACATATTCCGCTGTTCGCATTTAATCATTCTCCCGATAGTACCTTGTACTTGGATATGCAAAGGGAACAAAATAATGAAGGGCAAAAAATGCAGAGCAAGAAACGACAATAAGGGGGTTCCTCTTAAATCCTCTGAAGCCTACTAAACAAACTGGTCTTCGACGAGTTGGGATCTGCAAATTGGCCTATGACGGAGTGGCCTGTTTTACAAGTTGTCTATCGACAAATTGGCCTTTTACCAACTGGCTTTCAACAAATTGGCCGGATACCACGACACACAGGCATGAGCGCCCGCAGAAATATTCCCGGAGGGAGGAGAGGGGCCGGAGTAGAAAGCAAAATCCTCTCGTTTTCTTGCGTCTTTTCCAGAAGTAGAACGCAGCAACTTCCACACACTCCTCCTTGCACCAACACCTCCGGGCGCCCTTGCACACATGGGACGTCGGCGACCGTTCGCGCCTTCGTTCGCAACAGCAGCACTGCCATCTGCAGCTCCAGAAACACAAAATTAATGTAATTGTCGGTTGACACGATAAGGGGTAACAAGAACGAACGGGCGCCTATGCACACAGAGAACGCCGGCGACCGTTCGCGTCTTCGTACACAACAGCAGCAAGGCCATCTGCAGCTCCGGAAATACATAATTAAGGTGATGGTCAGTTGGGAAACGGTAAGGGGTGACAACACCGAACGTTGCACACAAGACGCACAGATAAACCACACATCACAGTCGCTACAGCGGTCGCGAGAACAAGGCACCTCAAAGGGCCACAACCCGCTTGCAGTCCTCGTAGCGTCACAGCGTTGTAATCTTTGCACCGCTGGTTGCAGTGGTCGCAGCCAGGGTCAGGGCCCGGCAGTCGAGGCGGCCGAGGCAGCCGAGTTACGATATGTGGCCGAAGAGGCCGAGGCCCGAAGCCCGCCGCTATCGCGGCTGATCGCAGCCGCCCAGTGTACGTAGCAGTTTCGGCATCGTTTCGAAGTTTAGCGGTTTATGACGGATGTGTTTAAACTTCTTTCTTTATGAATTTCGAAAACGCCACGGCAAAAGAAACGACTGAAGGACCGACCTCGTCGTATTAGCCCCTGTGTAAACGGCTTAGATCCAACCTGGGTGCCCAAATCTTGTTTATCACATAGCGCGCTGATGAAGCTTGGCGTCAGCGGATAAGGACTTTAATTTTCCTTCCATCGGTCTGGGTTTCTTTATGCCTGTTTTGGTAAATAAAAAAAGAAAAAAAAAAACTTCACGAAAACAAAAAAAAAAAACAACAACACTCCTTCCAGGGATCGAACCACTCTGTCAGTAGTGCGATGTTCTACCCCTGCGCCAACTAGACAGGGAGGAGCTGGACCTCCTCCTTTCATCCGAACTTCCGTTCCTCCCTTCTCTGGGCAACTTGGCCACAACAAGGAGGAACAGTTGCTGTTGCTACCTTTCTCATCCTTTTTTTCTTAGAGTGTAGAGCTTGCACGCGACGCCAGAGGACGGCAAAAGGCAACTGACGCGCGTGCTGTAGACGGGAGAAGCTTCTGGAGGCGACATGGCGCCACTAGAGGTGAAGCCGACGAAAGACATCCGGTTTGGAGGGAAACACCCCTAACGATAAACAAAACCAAAATACGCCATTGGACGGACTTGGGCACAGATTGGGGGCGTTCCAACCCACTGCGACATATATTCTGGCTCCACTTTGGATTCTTTCGTTTGGCTGGTTTGACCCGGGACGTCGACTGCTGTCATTCCTACCTCCATAAGGCCGGGCGTTCGAAAGAGACGTCCTGCCAATCTCACGTTGTCACTGACTGTACATCGTAGCCACGAATCCGGATAAAGACTTCAAAGTGACCGCATCAATCGGTTTCATAACGTTTCACGCTACGATTTACCATAGATGTACCCAAAAACCGTGGAAGCTTCGCATAAAAACAAATTTCAAAGGACTATCTTACCTGAGTAAAAAGTACAGAAACGACACCTGATTTTTTCTAACTACGGCGCCCGTCTCCTATCCACGTACCCTCTGACTGGGCCAACAACGTCCAGTCGTGCCAAAAGCAGACGACATCTAGCTGGAGTTACTCGACAAACCATAGTTTTTTTTGTGTGTGTGTTTAGTTAATGTGTTTCTATGAGTGCGCGTTGCTTTAGATTCAAAAGCATGGTCTACGTTTGCCGTGACCGGCGGTAAGCCTCCGTAGATAGCCTAGGTTGTAGATACGGTCGTTCTCAAACCAAACAATGGGGAGCATTTACAATTTAATGGTGGATGCCTTCCGCGCCCATTGGTCGCAAGTGCGCATGCGCTGCGTTGTCGCGAGGCACGAACACATGCAGGTGTGTTAGTTGCGTGCCCACGACTGCCTTTGATAATTCACGCTACGAATGGATGCTGTGACTAGAAGTTTTCTCACCTTTGAAAGCTTCAGATTGTGTCTTCTCGTGTGTCCATACTTTCTTTTTGTATCCATCATGACACGATGCGAACACAAGTATCTTAGATGTCCTTCTGTATCTTTCGGGACACTAAGACACAGCACATGTACGGCATGTAGACTTTAATGTCGTTGCACAATAATAATGTGTAGACAATTAACTGTTTAAATATAGAAAATATATACTTTTTTTAAATTTTAGGGTTCAACATTTTATTTACTTTTTTACATGTAATTACCCTCATGCAACTGATCGTTCACCCTTCCACAATAGTTTTTCAGTACAGTATTCGTAACGCACCCACCACAACAAGTGCTTCAGCACGAGCTCACTTGTGTGTCCTTCCCAGGCGTCGATGTCAGAAGTTTCGTTAGTAGATAGTAGTTCCACTGTGAGCTCTCAGACGAACTGGCGCTGGTTCGGAAAATTCTTCAGCAACTATGTAATTGTGTCTCACAACATTAACGACGAACATAGATGGATAAAAAAGACCCTTCGATGAAATTCCTTGACAAGAAAATAGTTCTCCAGCGGCATTTCTCGGCTCTCATTGGTTGGAGAGATGATTGACGTGCGAAATGTTGGTTGTAAAAGTGGATCTCCGTGCTGTAATAGTATTTTAACCGAGGATATGTGTATATTTGAGAAACAAAAAATCTAAATATAGTCAGCATTGTTTTCGAAAATATCACGAGGTTGCCTTTCCGCTTTGTTTTCAAAAATAACAAACATGGCTGCCGGCGTTCACGGCGTGCTCAACGAGTGTAGCTCGCTGAATTTTTTTTTTTATTTTTATCTGCGCGAGTCGTTCTCTGTTTACCGACTTATTTAAAAAAGGTATCTTCAACCAACCTAATTTACAGGAAATTACTGTCGCAAAGAAGCGCCTTCGGAAACACGGTATGGGTGCTTTTGTTCGTAGCGGGATTGGCATAAGCCTAGCGCGCTACTTCAACTGTTTCTTGATCTGGCTTGATGTGTTCCTTTGCGCGTGTTGATGCTAAGCAGACCTGCGGCTTCGTGAACAGTGCGATCGTTGTGATTGGAACCATGGTTTCAATACCGAGAAGATACCTACACAGGTAAGAATTTGCGAACAATTTGGCAGGAGGTAATCGGACGTTCGGCTCGCATCAAGTTTGTCCAGGTTTGTTCTCATCATTTCTCTTCGAAAGGAAAGTAGCTCTCATGTTTTGCAGTGCCCCTGGACACCCAATGCGAATATTGTTAGGACGCGTTTTAATCTTGCGTTATGACGTTCACGCGACTTGCTCGCGGATGCCATAAAAAAAGCTACCAAAAAGAGGTGAAAAGCTGGAAGGACTGAATTTTTATTTTGTTGATTTTTTTTGTCCTCTCGGCAGCTTTTACCGCATATCGACAGACGCTCACAGACGCCTGTATTGGACCGTTACTCGTGCATGATGGTACGCTAGAACGCCGCTTTCTTGGTCGAGTCTTGCAGGTGATGCATACATTTTTAGACGGGGGCAGACGGACGAAGGCGAAAACGGACGCCGACGCGGAGTTTTCATGTTCGTGTCTGGGCATGTCAGACGACGATAGACGGTAGTGAAATAGCAGACGATGCCTCGCCAGCCGCGCGTCTGCTCGCACGACTAGCAGGCGGTGTCAGAGTTCCTAAATATATGCATCAATGTCGGGAAAGGGAGCCAATAGGCTTCCGAGCATGATCAGCCGAGCAGCCAAGCCAATCCAATAGTAATGGGCGGGGCCATTAATCTGCGGGCAGGGCTTAGAACGGGCCGTGACCTCCACATAAATTGCGTCTAACAGCGTAAATATTGCACCAATGTTTTTCTTGAAAACATTATGTAGAGATATACTTGACCCGTCTGTGCCGTTTAAAGAAACACTTGTTCTTTTCATTTTAGTGTCCCTTTAATACCGGGAAGGTAACTACCTACACAGAGAGAAATTTGCGAGCCATTTGACGGGGGGCAATCGGGCGTTAGTTTGTCTTTCTTCCCGTCATTTTGCTTCGAAAGGCAAGTAGCTCTCAAGTGTAGGATTGCACCTGGCCTACCAAAGCGAATGAATATATTTACGTCGCGTTTTAATTGTGCGTCATTACGCTCACTCACTCTGCTCGTGGATGCCATGTGAAACAAATAACAAGAACAGTAAAGCTGGAAGGACTGCATATTTATTTATTTTGTTTATTTGTTTAGTCCTCTCGACCGCTTACAACCGCACATCCAGAGCCGTATATGCAGAGAGTTAGGCCATTCATTGGGAGGTATAGAAGACAAATGAGGAGGCGCCATTGTCCGAAAGCGGGCTGGGCGTGTTCCAGGGCGTTTTCGCAAATCCTAATGTGGCCAACCAGAAGCAGAGAATAATACCCTAACGGTGGTCGCGAAAAACAAACTTAATAGGTGCGTCGGAGTAACTCTCGGCGACTAACAATATGGTGCACGTGATGCTTCAATCATGGTCATCCAAAATCACGGTGGAAGAGTGCGACTAGCGGAACGATCGCCCTAATCCGTACGCCAGGCGCCTAGGGGCGCCTGGCGTACGGATCTGCCGTCCGAGCGGTCACACCTTGTCCGAGCAAAACAGAGTTCAAGCGGCATTTTCGTTTCTTACATCTTTCTGCGTGATCATGATTGGAACATCACGTGCACCATATTTTCAACCATGAAGGATTACTACATTTAACTCTTACGCGCTTATTAAAACGATTAAAACTGTTTCTCGCTACCACCACTAGGGGATTCTTTTCGGCTTTTGTTCGTCCAGAAGAGCATGTCAAGCCCTCTTTCTGCGTCTGGTTCACGCCCTCGCTCTGCCAACACCACCTTAGTCTAGGTGGTGTTGGCTCGGCCGGCACCTCCCATCGACCAAACTCTCTGTATACACGACTCTGCGCACATCGATAGACGTTGACATATGCTTGTATTGGACCGTGACTTGTGCAGCATAGAACGCTAGAACGCCGCCTTCATGCTCACGTCTTCTGAGCGCTGCACACGTTTTTAGATGGGGACGGAATAGCAGACGGACGGAGGCGGCGAAAAAGGAACCTGACGCGTAGTTATGGTGTCCGTATCTCTCGGGAGTTGCAGACGACGATAGACGGTGTTGAAATAGCAGACGATGTCAGTGGCTGCCGCGCATCTGCTCGAACGACTAGAAGGCGGTGTCAGACGCCACACTATAGACGCACAGGTTGTCGCGAAAGGGAGACACTACGCTTCTTAACATGTTCAGCCGAGCAGCCAAGCCAATCCAGTAGTAATGGGCTAAGCCACTGACCTGTGGGCCGTGACTTCCCCCTAAATCGCATCAAACGGCACAAATATTGCACGAATTTCTTTTTTATTTCGTGGAAACATTCGGCGAAAAATATGTGTATCATTTAGACCCTTAAAAAAACGTATCTTTTCATTTTAGTGTTTCTTTAAAGGCGAGTTTTCTACCTTCAATGACACTCCAGCGTTTTGTAAGCCCCATGTGTGCACGCGCAGGCAAAGTACGACGGAAGCAACGAGTGCCAGCTGTAGGCCAGGCAGAGGAAGGCGACGTCTTCCGGATCTCATTTTGTCAGTGACTGTAGTTTTTATTTTTTTTTCTTCCTGTCTTCATCACTCCTTTGCAACACAAAAAAAAAATACTGTTGTGAGTTGTGAAGTCTAATTTGCTATGTGACGTCCATGGTCAAATTAGGGCAGAAGGCAATTCGGCCCAGGGCCGTCTGCGCGCGCATCGTCGATATCTTCAGTGGGTTCTGGCACGCGCCTCAGAGTCAGCCGCAACAGTAAAATATTACTCTGACTCTAACTTGTTTGAAAATATTGTTTTCGTTTCGTCGTAAAAAACAGAATTATCACCACTTGTGAATGTACGATACGTGTTTTAACTCTACAAGGTGACGTTCACGAAATCGCGAACCTCCAAAGACGTACTATATCCCGTTAGCCTTGAGATGGCTTTCTGCTTCTTATTGAAATGAGCGGTGCTAAATGATTCGTTATATCAGTATACACTATTTCTATACCTGCTACTCTAAAAAAAGTGAAAGTTGGCGCAAAAAGAATTCATCGCCTCATCTCGCGGAGCTAATTATAAAATGCAATCAAAATTAGAAGAGTGCATTTGATGAATTTGTTTAGCTATTAGTCGCTGGGTTGTGAATCGGAATTATGTACAGATAGAAAACCACAACAGATATTACACCATTAAAGACGACTCAAAATCTTATAAAACATTCAGGCAAAAAATTGTTCTATATATTATTTTTTTCACTTGAAATCTCATTGTGATTTCTTACACGGAAAACCTGGCGCTGTTCTAGATCCTAAAACACAAAATTTACAACAAAAAAAGACAGAGCGAATGATTATTAAGACGAGTAGAAAAGGGATTCTTGGCAGAATATGCTTCTTAATGCGGAGGGCAAGTTCGTCTGCTTCTCGCGCAGGGGGTACGGGTGACGTCAGAACGCCGTGCCCTGATTGGCTGATCGCGGCCCCCCTATCTGAGCGTCGTCTGCTCCTTTGCAACGTCGTCTGCGTCTGTCTTACCTTTCCTGCGACTTTCGGAAGTGCAGAGGCCAGATTCACAAAACCATGTTACGCCGAAAGAGTGCGTAAGACAAAACGTGAGAACAAATTCGTATTCACGAAACGAAATTGTCGTAAGTTTTGCTCAGGTGACGACGGAATCTTACGACGATCAACTCAGCATGGCCGACAGCGTCGCTCAGTTACTTGGTCGCGACGATCAACGGACGTTTATTTTTGTACGTGCTCTTCTCACGCGTCACGACTACAAGCAGCAAGAAAAAAAGTAAAAAGTACTTGAAATAAACCACGACAAACAAGAACGCTGGATCCACAAACACCCGGGAAATGCTCCAACGGCCGCGATTCCACTGACCCCGTCCAAGCGAGCTCGGCAGATAGGCCTAGCAGCGGCGCAGCGGTGCTCCGACGGTCCTTGGCCAAGACCGTCTGCCCACGACCGGCTGGCGTGCTGAATGGAATATGCCCGCGCGACCTTTGTGAACCCTTCAATCTCTTCCTCTTGTCATCTCCTTGTTTTCCGAGGCAGCGGCGACTCTCGCCGGTGAAAAAGCGGTGAATCTCCGACAGACGCAGGAAAGGTAAAGCAGCCATCGCTTTGACTAGCAGTCGTAAAGCAGACGACGTTAACTGCACCAACCCGCCGACGCCGTTTAAGAGTGAGGAGTCTCGCCGCACACGCAAGGAGGGAAAAAGTATTTGGGAGGGAACTTGCGGACACTCTCGCTTCTTAGCAGACAAACCTCGGCGCCTCGGGACACCTCGCCAGCGAGTCCCTTGACTTCCCTCCTTGATGCGCGTCTGCTAGTTGTTCGACAAAAACAACGTACCGCTCGAGTTATTTCGTCTCCCCTCTCTGAAAGGCGAAGTCGAGCTCGCTCGTAAAGACCTGCACTTCCGAAAGTCGGACGACGTTGCGAGCAGACGACGTTGCAAAGGAGCAGACGACGCTCAGATAGGGGGGTCACGATCAGCCAATCAGGGCTCGGCGTTCTGACGTCACCGCTATCTTCTTTCTCATGCGCAGAAGACGAAAATGAGCCCACTTGCGAGGCGTATACCATATTGCAATCTCGCTCAAAATGTTCGGCGTAGAAATATATTCATGAATGTAGGACAGATTATGAAGACGTATTGAATCACGAAGGCGTATACTCGTGCCAGCTTGCTCAAACTTTATATATAGATACATGTCCCCATCGCTCTCCCTATTCTTTATTTTCGTTACAAAAGACAAAAAAAAAAAGAAATAATAGCGAACGAAATAATGCTAACATCAACGAGACGGAGGAATATTGCGAGAAAAAAAACAACATCGAAATGGATGAATCTGGAAATTAAAAGCATATATTTTTTTATGTGTTGCGTAGAAAAAGACCTGTGGGGCAATCTAGGATCTCGGAATAGACGGCAGCCTCTCACTGCGCAGCGTTGGGTATTTAGCATATACGCACAGGCGCCCAAACTGCTGAACCCCGAAGCAAACGTCACCGCGACGTGCCGCTGCATAAACGCGAAGCGAGGGTGAAATACCTCCGACGTCGCGCGCCCTCCCGCAGTCGTCGGAACCGAGGGAACAGCGAATGCAGAATGCATATGATGTGCATTAAAATAAGAAACAAAAGAAAAAAAAGTGGTGCAAGAACTCGCTGTATTACGGTTTCGGTGATGACCACGGTTGAGGATAGCAGGAACGCTCGCAGGGAGGCGTCCGAGAAACAAGAAGCATTAGCGAAATTAAAAGTGATGCTGATGAACGCCTTGCTTCTGTTTCGCAAGGTGTGGAGGAAAAAAATGGATGAGCAGGGAGATTGTCTGCAAGTGATCATAGCGGGACTGTAGTCTGTGACCCACCTCACGATGGATCGCAGACCAGGCTGCGAGTCAATTCAGTGCAGTGTGAGTGTCACATAACCTTCGTAAGGAAAGCAGCGATGTCATGTGATGCGTCCAGAGCGCTGGACTGATTGGGATAACTTGTAGCGTCCACGGCGGTACGTCGTAAGGTAAAACGGAGTACATAATGGTCCGAGTGCGTTTCGGAACCGCACGTTCTCTTCACAAAAAACAAACCATGCTCTCCGTTGCAACATTCGTGCTTATCGAAGGTTGTGAAAACCTATTGGTTTTCCTCTGCATACATGGTAGGTATATTGGCAAAAAGTGCGGCTATTGGCTTTCTTTAAACAATCCTAAAAATCTACGCTTGATTCATTTAGTATTGGTACGTCCATCGATACGGTCGAGCATTCTTCAAAGGACAGAGCTCCGGCGAAATCTTGGTAGTCACTAATTTGCCTCAAAATCGGTTCGACAGATTAGTTGTAGACACATCTGAACTAGTAGTACAAATACTTAGTCCCAGTACTTGCCTTTTTTTTCGAAGTTATTAAATTTTTAAATTTGGTTTGAGAGGCTTAAGGACTCTACTGGTGGCCCTGAAAACATAACGTCAAGTTTTGTAATGTGGGAGTAGTACTGTATAATGGAGAGTTTCCAAGTCCTCGATTCGGGTTAGGTGGTTTGTGTGCCGCATTTGGAATACGAGCAGCGAGGAAGTGACGAACGCTTTGATCGACTGCAAACGTATCCTCCTTTCCACCTTATTTCCTTCTCGTCAATCGAAAACGCCGCGCATGCGTACTTGTGACAGATCGCCACAAAGAGGTGTCCGCCATTAGATTGTAAGCGCTCCCCATGGTTTGAGATAGACTCTCCTTTCAATCTATATTCTCTATTTACAAGTAGTCTGACGGTGTGAAAATTTTGTTGGGAGGGAAAAATCACACCGGCAAAACAAAACAAAATGCGCAAAATACTGTTTTTTTTTAGACTTTTTGTTCGACTTGCAAGCTACAAAACATCTTGTGACGCTTACCCACTGGAGAGCGAGGAAAATTTGAATGTTGGTTTGGGCATAACGCTTATTTGCTTTTTTTTTTAATAGCTATTCTGAATTTAGAGATCATAAATAGCATGTGGCGGGAAGAATGAGGCCTGGGTATTCCGAACATAAGTTTATTTGAGGCCGCTCAATAACTTCCGTAGCTTTAATCATTGGTCAGTGTCTCTACGGAACAACAAAATGATAGGAACGGCTATGTACAAACACAATCTATGCACACCTCAGAAAACTGTTTATATTTAAATGTGCTTTATTACATCTTTTGCCGTTTCTAAATGCGAGATTTAGTTGACTGAGACAGACTTTTATAATTATAGCGCATATATTTAACACTACAAAGTGTTAAATGTATGCACTAATTCATTAATTCATTAAATAATCGCGATTACTTAATGAATATATTTGCTGCTATCTACTTAATTAAAATTATCGTAGTAACACAAGTGAGCTTTCTCCACAATATCTTTGATTTCTGCAGTGTATACCCTCATCACTTCTTGATCACGTCTCTAGAGCGTTGTAGTAAGCTCTCACAGCGCCTGTCGGATTGTAAATGCATGCACCTTGCAACTCTGACGAATTCTGTTTCAACGAGCGCCTTCCAAGGCGCAGCTGATGAACAGGATGACTATTTATTTGGGTCATAAATCTACTAGGCAGTGTATATCAGGCACTCTACTGATTACAACGTTTTTTAGAAGTTCAATTAGATGGGCGGCATATGCTGCCAACATTTCCGTCGCGCAATGTTCTATGTGAGGAGTCAAAACTTAAATGAAAAAAACGTATTTTTTTTCACGTAAACGGGCTTAGTATGGCACAAAGTATGGAAACTTTAGGAATAAGGTTCAACTTGTATTTTGATAAAATAAAAAGTGTTGCCTAAGAAGCGATTTGTTTACTCATAAACAAAGATTCATCTGTTGTTGTTTTTAAACGCTTTGTCTGTTAGAAATATTGAGACCTTGCTTCGAGTGACTAAGAAGGCCATTACCTGATCTCCGCCAATAGTAAAAACCTACTTTCTGTTTTAATTATTGACATTCGTGATCAATCACACTAAAACGCATGTATAGTAACATATACCCACTACATACTTTGGCGTCCGTGAAACCTGTACCTCGCGGGTTTAAAACGCCGATTTAATAGTTGTAGTATTTTAATTATACATAATTTACCCTACAATTTCAAATCTGTTTTATTTTGTGTTTTACGCTGTGCGTCAATTCTAATATTGTTTTATAATAACTTGGAGAGCATGGCATTACCGCGTATGCAATCTTAGCTTTAGGAGGTGCTCTAGCTGCACAGTTATTGTGCAACCATGGAAGACTAAAAAAGAAACCGGCCTGACAAAAAAGGAAGCGATAGAAAGGTGAAAGCACGAAAGAAGAAACAAATATAAGTTCAAGATTCACCATGGATGATTGAACCTGTTTCGATGCCGATGGCTAGCACGTTTTAACGCACCCTGGTTTATTCAAATGCAGCTATATTCCTAAACACACATGCCATTGTGATAATATAAAAATATACAGCTTGTTTTGTAAAGAGTAGAGCAGAAGCGGTAGTAAGAAAGGGTGTGAACAAACATACAGCTCAGAATATATCATCGTGCTTAGTCGTAAAAGTGATAAAGCAGAAAGAGCCGTTGTAAATTTCCGGAGCGTGCAAACAGAGGCCCTTTTTTATGCATTCGTCAGACAACATGTTATATATCTGGTATTAATTTTTTTTCCACCAAAAAAGTATAAATATATGGATGGGAATATAATATCATAATATACAGAGAGAAAAATTTACAACCGGCGCCGATGGCTACGTGCTTCTTGTTGGCGATCCTTTATGTGTTATTTTTCCCCGTCCAAGGCAAACATTGGAAGATCACGCAATAGGTGCGCGCAATCAATGGAATACCCGTGTTGACTGCTTCAGTATATTTTCCGTTCTTTTTTAGTTATTCGTTGAGAAGACGTGCTGATTAGCTTTACGGGGTGGCCCTGCGCTCCTCATTATTTGAAATTTCAAGTAATTCTCTCATCTAGTCGTACTTTCATCCAGCCGAGTTGCACTTTGCAACTGATTTCGTTGTTTGGACATGTTTTTTTTTTCATGACGATCGAGGCGTTGCAATTAGACACAATATACATGCTCTAATTGTCGTCGCAGTATTTCTAGTGATTCGACTGATGTTCGTATTGCGCGATAGAAATTCAGATGTTGCTAAACTCAGATCTTAGTAATAGCTGATCATTGCTGATGTTGGCAGGGTCGAGGTTTTGATGTTAAATCAGAGAAAATAGTGCGTAAAGTGTTTTCAAGTTAAGGTCGTAATATGTTGGTTGTAGAATGCTAAGAATATTCAAGGTGTTTTAAATGAGGTGTGATGGCGGATGCTGGCAATGTACGGAGGTTCGTAAAAAACTAACGCATATTCAACTGCTGATTTCCAACAAAAAGGAAGAACTAGTCGCAAGTACGCAATTTCTCTTGAGGAAGGGTAGAGCGTAAATGATGAATACCGCTTTATTCAAATTTGAAAATAAAACGTTTGCTTTGATGTACAACAAACAACTTCAGGCGGACGTCTGAGGAATACACCATTTTTTCGTAACAGCACTTCAATTCGCTTAGTACAGAACAGAACCCAGTTTGTAATGGCGGCGCGAATCATCTTCACCAATCCAGGAATTTTGACCGTTTACGGGAGCGCACACTCGTACTTGGTATTATTGGAAGGCTTCCCTGAAAGAGACGATAGGTGTCTAGTAACCGTCTTAAAAGTTACCAAAAACATCTTTTTGGTAGTTTTCTTGTGTTTTTGCGAAACATATTATTTTCCACTCGTTTTTCAATCCAAATAAGTTTGGTTAAGAGATTTAAAGTGTTTTTACCGTAAAAAAACACCTGTGGTAGATGTTTACTAATTACGTTATTCAGTATTGTCACGGACTAGGTGACGAGACGATAAAAAATAAACTGAAAGTAAAAGTGCAATTGGTGAACTTGTGCCAGAAACAAAAGAAAGAAGAAACGATGCGAGACCAGCAGATAGCGTCGACGGCGGCGGCGGCGAGCGACGGTGTGTGGGCGTTGATAGCTGGCTAGTGCTAGAGTTAATAAGTGAATGAATCGGCAATACCGTGCTCTGCTTTTTATGTACTAAACTCGGCTCCTCGAAGATTCGGCACAGAATGTTCGGCCATGAGCTAAGGCGAGACAAGTTTATTCCGGCCTCCTTATCTTCTACACTCGGTGTAAGAGTGAACACAAATCTTCTAGATGAACGGAGAGGCGTTCCTTCTCGGTTATGCACGCGGCAATATTATACTAATTGAGTATTGAGAATCATCCTTGTCTTTTTTTATTGTTTCAGTTTGCAATATTGTTTTACATGGTCATGAATTCTTCTTTACACATTATTTGTAATCACAAGTTTACTGAATTTGTATTGTTTCTTTCTGACATTAAGCAGGGTTGGGCAGAAATACTCAAAAATGTATTTGGAAATACAAATACTGGAATACATCAAAATAGTAGCTAAAATACTGATACTGAAATATATCTGTAAAAATGTATCGCGATACGTATCGGAAATACATTTTAAATAGAGGCGAAATGTATTTGGAAATACAAATACAGGAATACATTTTAGGGAGGGCAGAAATACAAATACAGAAATACTGATACTGCAATACATTTTTTTTCAAATTTGTTTGAGATGCCAAATGAGATGAAGCTTGAAGTTGGAAGTGGAAGTTTTTGATCCTGAAATTACTTTCCCGTAGGCTTGGCACTTTTCCTTGAAGGTAGTGATTTCGGACGACGAGGAGGCTTCAATGGGCTCAAAAAAACGTTCCATGAAGGACTGACCTCAGTCGCTTCCCTGTCTGTCTGACGAGGGATGCGAAAAGACTTCGACCTCTATATAAATTTTATGATCCTCCTAAGGCCCATCAAAACGTCACCACGCCCCTGTCATCATTTATCTCATGACGTCAGGGTGGAATTAAGTGGTATTCTTTATCTGTATGTATGGCCTTGAACATGAAACTTTACCACGCTGCTGTATGAAAGGACAATACGCACTTTCGTTGTAGATTACCTCGTTGAAGATCATGCAGGCAGTGTCATTTTGAATTTTCGAGAATAGTGGACCACCTGAAGCATCCTGGAACACATGTCTTACCTTCTGTTACGGTTGAAAAAACGATACGGTGGCATCCCTGTTGTGAAGGTCTTTCCTGCTGACCCTCCGCCACCGACGCATAGATTGCAGTCCTCAAGTTTCGTCTCTCATACTCCAAATAGAGACCTCGTGGATTGCGACCTGAGATTGCCGCACAGGTGCGAGCTCTCCGAGAAACACCGCGCTCGATACGAGTCGCAGGTGTGCGAAGTCTGGGTTGGCACAGCGAGGCCACGTCTGTCCTCCTTCCTGGGTTTCGGATCACCAGAGCAGCAGGTCACTTTCCCGTCGGCTGATGACGTACCCTTGAGCCGTGCAATATTACGGGCGCAGCCGCAGACGCATTCGAATATGTGTTGATCGAACTTCACTGCGTGAGTCAATCTACTATTTCAAGTCAAACACCGCCAGGCTCGTGCTGCAAGGGACTGTGACTCAGCTTTGCCGGCTGGGTGTACTGTGTACGCTAAGGTAAGATAGACGGTTAGCAACGGGCTTTGAATGCCAGCAAACAATGACTCAAGAAACCCCTACCTAAGGACCTGCGGCAGAAGATGCTCCGACTCCACTCGTGGCACGCCACCTGGATCGAGTCCCCGACTACGCAACAGTTCTCAGAAGAGAGGAGAGGACGCATAGAAAAATAGTTCGGGGAATCGGAAGGAACCTTGGTCAGCATGGTAACAATGCCCCAGCCTTAACCCTAATGCCCTCAAAAGTAAAAAAAAAACAAAAATTCAGATTTGTATTTTTTTTTTTGGGGGGGGGGAGTATTTCTCAAGAAATGTAACGAAATACATTTCACCCTGATTGTATCGCGATACAAAGGAACATTCAAAATGTATCTCGATACAGGAATACAGATACTGGTGAAAAAGATGTATCGCGATACAGAAATACAGATACGAAATGTATTTCTGAAATACTATCGCGATACATTTGTATCGCGATACTGCCCAACCCTGACATTAAGCAACAAAAAAATATTCGAGGCGGCGTAAGCTGGCCGATAAATGGGGCCGATTCTTACACTGACCACTTTTAGTAAATGTTAATTAGAAGATACAGGTGCTGTTCACTTTTTTATACTGGTCTCTAGTGGTGACAAATATTCATCTATGAAACGTTTCATGTGACAAGCAAACAAACGCAGGCTCTTCACACAAATGTTCTTGGTGCCTGGTATGACACGTGACCCTCAAATGACATAATATTTTTTTTGGAAAATAGTAATAGTTATGTAGAATTCCTACGCGCTGCGACTTAAGAAATGTTTGATAATAGCCAAGTATTATGACTAATGTTAAGTCGTTTAGTTTTTTTTGCAAATATTAAGCTCAGCTTTCTACAAACATTTTATATATGACGCAATTCTCAAAAAGGTATATGTACGAGCAGAGTAAGTGTGATTGTAAAAGCGTCGGTACCTGTATATTCTACTATATTTTAAAGAAAGATTATTCTTAAAGTTTTGCCCTTATATATAATATTCAATTATCTTATTCTTTGCGGAGCCGGAATGTATGTAAAAAGAGTTATGTAGTATAATTTCCGGAATCGACTCCGGAGCGTGTGAAAGCAATTTGATTTCAATCCTGTCATTTGTAATAAAAACACATTGAATAGGTAACATACTAGTGACCAACTAGTTTACGCTGGCAGGTTGCAAAACAAAAACAATGCATCTAAAAGAGCTGTTACAGCGTTGACCAGCGATACCGGTGGGCAGACATATAGGCGAATCATAAAACACGAAAGATAACTGACTCTCGTCAAAAAATTACATTGAGGATGCACGAAAGATTTCATTCCACTTATGTGTGTCCCAGATAGTTTCAGCTTCACAATTTCTTGACATGAGCAGTGTCTCTTTCTTTATGTCTTTTGTAAGGGAGTTTATATTATATAAGGCTAGTTTTGTTTTTGACAAAATGATCTGGGCACGTGTAGATTGGCGTGTGCAACTTATAATCATGTTCAGAAAATTCATTATAGCTTGAAATTATTATTTATAAATACTGCCAGCCATGTTGATTTGAAGAACCCAGGAACGAACATGGCGATGCAGGCGAGTTGGTTATGCATGTTGAAAAGTAGTGAAAGCGCACAATAAAGACGAATGCGAAGACGGAGACAAACAGGACGAGCGCTGACAATCAACATAATATTTGTTGGAAAATAAAAACAGCAAAAGCCACAAATATCACAGAAATGTGACTAGTCATTAATGACTCGGCCACCACACGTGTCAATAAAATCCACTTTTTTTGTGAAGGAAAAGTGGGGGCTGACTGATACACTTATCAGGAGGTTCCTTCTTTATCAAGTATGCTTCCCAGTACCTCTCTCGCCACCTTTTCTTTACCTCTCCCAATGATTGTAGTGCCTTGAAAGTTGGGGATGCAACGGCAATCTCTGCAATGAATGTGTAAATGTGCTCCTGTTGTAGAACAAAGTGATAAATCATGTTGACGCAACAGTTCGTTCAAACACCTCCCGGTCTGGCCTGTATAAACCTTGCCGCAGCCCAATGAAATATATCACGCCCACCGCACATTCCACGTATCTGTTTACGTGCTTCACCTGTGCATTGCAGCTTATACTTGCCTTTCTCTTTTATGCTCGGGCATAGTTGAGCCAGTTTACGTGGTGCTGAGAAGACCAGAGGTACCTCGAACCTTTCCGCCATTTTTTTTATATTGTGTGAAACCCTGTGGAAGTATGGCACCACGTGTGGTTTTGCGTCTTTTTTTTTTTGCTTGTCCATTTGACTTTTGCTTCTGAACTTCTTCAGAGGTTTCTCAGCCACTGCGAGCATAAGGGAAGTTAGATACCCTGCGCTGTCAAGCCTCTGGACCTGACGACAGAAGCTGTCGTGCATGGCATGGGGGCACGACGTTTCCATCGCCGTCTGTAGACAAGACGACGCAATGCTCCATTTCACCAACTTCGGATGCACCGAATCATAAAGGAAAATTCCCTTCTAGGTACGCGGTTTGTAACTCCAGCACACGTGTTCCCCTGTGAATTGCAATAGCACATCCAGAAACTGTAGAAATTGCCCATCCTGACGTTGAAGATTGAACTTCAGGCATCTAATTTGTCTTTAAACACACTCATCACATCTTCAACAACTTCACATACACTAAGGTTTTCACAGTTTTTCAAAATCACTAAATAATCATCTACATACCTTAACAGCTTGGTCACAGGTTTACCTTCCAAGGCATTTTGAATGGGGCGGTTATACTTGGCCAAGAAAATATCACAAATCACAGGGGCAGCACAGGAACCCAGATACCTTCCCTCTTCAGGTAATGGCGGCCCTCAAAAAGAATGAAAGTCGACTCCAAGTAAAACTTTAAAAGTTCCAAAAAACCAACAACCCCCACTCCACAGGCGTTTTGGTAACCAACAACGCCGTTTCTCTCAATACAGTAACGTACTGCCTCAAACAACTCTTCGGGGGGGGGGGGGGGGGGATAGAGTAATAAAGATCCTCTACGTCAATAGAAAACGCCACGGCATCCCATGGAACATCCTTCCTAAGAAACTCCACCACCGATTGAAAATTTTTTACTAAAAAGGGGTCACTGATATCTAGATTGGTCAACTGCTTCTGCAAATAGAGGCTAACTTGATTTTGCCACGATCCCTTCTCCGTGACGATTGCTCGAAACGGCGTATCCGGCTTATGTGTCTTTGCTGAGAAAAAAAACATCAAGATGCGCGATTTTGCATTTCAGCACGTTCCTTTCCAACGTTGCAAGCTCATACCCATTGCACAATTAGAGCGCACCACTTTTGATCTTTTGGGGTTCAAGATGAGACATCTTAAAGTTCTTCTGGATCGCGTTCCTAGACCTGACTTCTATCATGTCTAGTGGAAGCGCCACCACCCCTCCTTCTTTGAATGAATGTAATAAGCCTAGGTTATTGCTCTGGAAAAACGAAACGGCTTTGTATAGCCTGCCCCCATTATGTATGTGGGCCTTTTTTGAGAACCACCGTAACAAGCAATCCACACCCTCTAAAGCGCATCTCTCCCGCTCTTCTGTTGGTGCCCTCTCAGAAACAGCCCTCACCTCGGCTAAACGATCATGCGGTTTCATGCGGGGCTCGACACTGTACTTGGGTCCATTTTCTAATGTGCTTGCGATATCTTTAGGAACGTGAACATCCCCCAGAATTGTCAGACCGCTTTGACTTGTCGTTTCTGACCCACCCTTTTTGGAAATCCCAAGTCTCACGCGTTGCCACATGAATTAGTGACCTGTGCCACCAGTTGAAGGTGGTCCCGATGCTATCGCTGTGCGGTTGTTGGAACCTTGTAGCGCGAGCACAGCACCCTGAGGTATTCGGGAAGAAACCGCACTTTCCTCCAGCATTCTGATCTCAAAATCCTGCAGATACGCTTGGTGTGTCCGCTGGAAGCCTGCAGACAGTCGAAGAGGCTGTACACCTCAGGTGGTGCTTGACCGCTCGTTAGGCAGGATGAAAGGTGCCGGGCACGGCACGTTGATGTGGCGATTAAGTTGACACAGGAAATGGCTTGATTGCTGTTACCGTTGAAACATGTAAACGAGCCTGTTGTATGAGAAATGAACTGAACTAACGTAGAGATGCAGGCGCGTTGGTTATGCATTATGAAAAGTAGTGAAGGCGCACAATAAAGACGAATACGAAGACGGAGTGGCAAACAGAACAATCGCTGACTATCAACTGAATGTTTATTGGAAACTATAAACAGCAAACGCCACAAATATTGAAGAAATGTGACTAGTCATTAATGTCTCGGCCACCACACGTGTCAATACTGTTCACTTCGTTTTGCGAAGGAAAAGTGAGGGCTGACTGATACACTTATCAGGACGTTCCTTCTCTATCATGTATGCGTCCAGAGCCTCTCTCGCCACTTTTTCGTTACCTCTCCCAATGATTGCAGTGCCTTGAGAGTTGGGAGTGCAACAACAATCTCTCCAATGTATTTGTAAATGTGCTCCTGTTGTTGAACGGAGTGATAAATCATGTTGACGCAACCGTTTCGTTCAAACACCTCCCGGTCTGGCCTATGTAAACCTTGCCGCAGCCAAATGGAATTTTAATTATCACGCCTACCGCACATTCCACGTATTTGTTTACGTGCTTCACCTGTGCATTGCCGCTTATACT
This sequence comes from Ixodes persulcatus, assembly GCA_013358835.2. Classification (NCBI taxonomy): domain Eukaryota; kingdom Metazoa; phylum Arthropoda; class Arachnida; order Ixodida; family Ixodidae; genus Ixodes; species Ixodes persulcatus. The sequence continues at coordinate 17,279 of JABSTQ010000171.1, read as the reverse complement.
TGCCATTCTCTTTTATCCTCGGACATAGGTGAGCCAGTTTACGTGGTGCTGAGAAAACCAGAGGTACCTCGAACCTTTCCGCCACTTTTTTTAAATTGTGTGAAACCCTGTGCTAGTATGGCATCCGTGTGGTCTTGCTCTCGTTTTCTGCTTGCCCTTTTGGCTTTTGCTCCTGAACTTCTTCAGAAGTTTCTCAGTCACTGCGAGCATGAGGGAATGTGGATACCCTGCGCTTCCAAGTCTCTGGACCTGACGACAGAAGCTGTCATGCATGGCATGGTGACACGACCTTTCGATCGCCGTCTGTAGACAAGACGACGCAATGCTCCGTTTCACCAACTTCAAATGCGCCGAATCATAGGGGAGTTGGTGGAACGGAGCATTGCGTCGTCTTGTCTAAAGACGGCGATGGAAAAGTCGTGTCACCCTGCCATGCACGACAACTTCTTTCGTCAGGTCCAGAGTCTTTGACGCGCAGGTTATCCAAATACCCTTATGCTCGCAGTGGCTGACAAACTTCTGAAGAAGTTCAGGATCAAAAGCCAAAAGGACAAGCAAAAAAAAGAGAGCAAGACCACAAGTGATGCCATACTTGCACAAGGTTTCACACTTTTTAAAAAAGTTGCGGAAATGTTCGAGGTATTTCTGGTGTTCTCAGCACCACGTAAACTGGCTCAACCATGTCCGAGGATAAAAGAGAAAGACAGGGATAGGCGGCAATGCAAAGGGTGAAGCACGTAAACAAATACGTGAAATGTGCGGTAGGCGTGATATATAAAATTCCATTGGGCTGCGGCAAGGTTTACATAGGCCAGACCGGGAGGTGTTTGAACGAAAGGTTGCGTGAACATGATCGATCACTCCGTTCAACCACAGGAGCACATTTACGCATGCATTGCAGAGATTGCCGTTGCATTCCCAACTTTCAAGGCACTACAATCATTGGGAGAGGTAAGGAAAACGTGTCGAGAGAGGTACTGGAAGCATACATGATAAAGAAGGAACGTCCTGATAAGTGTATCAGTCAGCCCCCACTTTTCCTTCACAAAAAAGAAGTGGATTTTATTGACACGTGTGGTGGCCGAGTCACTGATGACTAGTGACTTTTCTCTAATATTTGTGGCTTTTTCTGTCTCTATTTTCCAAAACAAATTCAGTTTATACTCAGCGCTCGTCCTGTTTGCCTCTCCGTCTTCGTATTCGTCTTTATTGTGCGCATTCACTACTTTTCAACACGCATAACCAACTCGCCTGCATCGCTACGTTAGTTCAGCTCATTTCTCATACAGCAGGCTCGTTTACATGTTTGAACGGTAACAACAATCAAGCCATCGCCTGGGTCAACTTAATCGCCACATCAACGTGCCGTGCCCGGTACCTTTCATTCCGCATAAGGACCGGTCAATCACCACCTGAGGTGTACAGCCTCTTCGGCTGTCTGCAGGCTTCCAGCCGACACACCAAGCGTATCTGCAGGATTTTGAGATCAGAATGCTGGAGTTAAGTGCGGTTTATTCACGAATACCTCACGGTGCCGTGCTTGTGCGACAACGTTCCAACAACCGGACTACGAAAGCATCGGGACCACCGTCAAATGGTGACCCAGGTGACTGAATTCATGTGGCAACGCGTGAGACTTGGGATTCCCAGAAGACTCGGTCAGGAACGACAAGTCAAAGCGGTCTGACAATTCTGGGAGATGTTCACGTTCCTAAAAATGTCGCAAGCACATTAGAAAAAGGACCCCAAGTTCAGTATCGAGCCCCGCATGAAACCGTATGAACTTTTAGCCGAGGTGCGGGCTGTTTCTGAGATGGCACCAAAAGAAGAGCGGGAGAGAGGCTCTTTAGGGGGTGTGGATTGCCGGTTACGGTGTGCCTCAAGAAAGGCCTAGACAAATAATGGGGGCAGGCTAAACAAAGTCGTTTCGTTTTTCCGGAGCAATAACCTAGGCCTATTAGCTATTACAGGCAGACAAAGAAGGAGGGTTCGTGGAGGTTCCTGTAGACATGATGGAAGTCAGGTCTAGGAATGTGATGCAGAACTTTAGGATGTCTCATCTTGAACCCAAAAAGATCAAAAGTGCTGCGCTCAAATTGTGCAATGGTCTTGAGCTGGCTACGTTGAAAAGGAACGTACGGAAATGGAAAGTCGCGCATCTTGATGTTTTTTTCTCGGCAAAAACCAATAAGCCGGATACGCCGTTTTGAGCAATCGTCACGGAGAGGGGATCGTGGCAAAAACAGGTTAGCCTCTACTTGCAGAAGCACTTGAGCGCTCTAGATATCAGTGACCCTTTTTGGTAAGAGATTCTCAATCGGTGGTGGAGTTTCTTAGGAAAGATGTTCCATGGGATGCCGTGGCGTTTTCTATTGACGTAGAGTATCTTTATTACTCTATCCCCCCTGAAGAGTTGTTTGAGGCCGTACGTTACTGTATTGAGAGAAACGGCGTTATTGGTTTCCAAAACGCCTGTGGTGTGGGGGTTGTTGGGTTTTTGTAACTTTTAAAGTTTTACTTGGAGTCGACTTGCATTCTTTTTGAGGGCCGCCATTACCTGGAGAAGGAAGGTATCAGCATTGGTTTCTGTGCTGCCTCTGTGCTTTGCGATATTTTCTTGGCCAAGTATGACCGCACCATTCAAAATTACTTCGAAGGTAAACTTGTGACCAAACTGTTTAGGCATGTACAAGAATATTTAGTGATTTTTCAAAACTGTGAAACCCTTAGTGTATGTGAAGTTGTTTAAGATGTGATGAGTGTGTTTAAGACAGATCTAGAGGCCTGAAGTTCACTCTTGAACGCCAGGATGGGCAGTTTCTACAGTTTATGGATTTCCAAATGCAATTCACAAGGGAACACGTGTGCTAGAGTTACGAACCGCGTACTCAGGTCTCGTTTCAACCTCCGAGCAGAGCGGTCGACGTTCCCCGAGCTCCGAGAGCTACCTGACCGCGAGCATAAACATCGACCCGGCGCTCGGCGCCGCCGGCCTCCGCCTGGCCTGGAGCGAGGCACGCCCTGGCCCCCGAGTCTGCCTCGCTGAGTCTCTCCATCTCGATTCAGCTACGCCTAACAAACTGCCAAGCGCAGGAGCGCTCGGCAACAGCTACAGCGCTGCGCCCTTGACGTCCTCCACTGACCCACGTCGGCTGCGGCCTCCGTCCGTTACGAATTTTCACCAATAACCCGACATGGCAGCTGCCGAAGCGTCAATCAGTAATCAAACCGACCCTCGCTCTTCCCTGGCCAAGCCGGACGAAGAATTGGCCCCGGAATTTTCGCCCATGGACCATGACGACCCTGAAACTACCTCCAACCAGCAGGATTGGCTCACCTACCGAGGCCGACGTGCACGCAGACAACTGACTCTCGCACAACGGGAACGCGAGGCCACGCCAGGCCCACCGCCCCAACAAGAACCGCCCAATAAGGCACACAGCCCTTCGAAACAGACCTCACGCCTAACCCCCAAGAAACTCAAGCCCCTTCTGCCGTTGCCTCCCAGCGACATCAAAGTGGTTATTCGCCCGCGCGAGGGCCTGAACCTAGGAGCCTGGAGGACCGATCAGGTCGTCGGTGCCATAAATGCGGCGTGTCGATTTTCTCCTTCCGAACGCAAGGGCCTCACCATACGGATCCGGCAAGATCAAAACCTCGCGATCGTCAGCACACCCGATGAAAGCGTCGCGGTTCGAGCGCGAGAAATCCCTGGCATAACCATCGACGGCAGGCAATTTGAAGTACAAGCCTACGTGGCACTACCCGACAACTCGTGTCGGGGAGTCATCTCGGGCATTTCCCCCCAAACCACGACGGACCAACTCATGGAGGGCCTATATGCACGCGAGACTAATATCTTGTTTGCGCGCATGATGGGCCGCACCAACACAGCTATTGTGATGTTCGAGGGTTTGTCTGTCCCTCGCTTCATCTGCTATGACGGCGGAGAATATCGCTGTTACACCCACCACCCAAAACAACAAGTCTGCGGTGCCTGCCTCGAGGTCGGCCATCGGGTGAATGTATCTCCCCACCCTGAACGCAGCCGCTGTCGGACCTGTGGTAAACCTAACCCATCGGACCAACCACACGCATGTAAGCCCTTCTGCATCCACTGCTCCGGGGATCATCCCTCCACGGACTCGAAATGCCCGGCCCGCATTCGACCCCCCCACAACAAGCGTCGATCCAACCACCAGCCGGGACCATTCAAAGCCGGCTCACCACGACAGGTGGAAGCAGATGCAGGACCCGCCCACGCAACCGATCACGACCCACCGGGGCAACCTAAGACTCTACCATGGCAGGCCCCCGACCCGACACCGGCAGAAGCAGCGGCGTCGGCCAAGAACCACAACCTGAGGAAAAGGACCCGCTCGCGGTCTTCCCCCACAAACCGAAAAAAAGAACTTCCGGGACTCTCACCTCGTGACAGCAATGACGCGCATACAAGTAAGGTGAGCTGGACAGGGCCCTCGCCTCCCAACACCCCACACCCTTACACCCAAAATACAACCCCCCAACCGACCCTGTCCTTTGCGGAGATAGCCGCCTCGGCTTCTGAGGTCCCCCCGCACCGCCCACCCGCTCCACTCCAAATATCAAGCACACACATATCCCATAACACTCCCACTTCCATCGCACCACCCGCACCCAGACCAGAATTCCCCTGGGCGCGAGAATTCCAAAAGATAAGGGAGGAATTCGAAACGTTCAAACGTCAAGTACAGGACGATATGAACACAAACATACGCGCCTTAGCTACTGAACTACGCCAAGAAATCCTGCACGTCCAGTCGGACCTCCGTAGCCTAGTACTGGAGGTCGCAGCAAAACAGACGCAAGAACTAAGAGGTCTTATCCTCCAGGAGCATGATGACAAACGCCGCACCAAACCATATCACCGACCTAGGTCTAGATCACCCATCACCAACGAAGCAAGCCACATACAGGAACCCCTCTTTGATCCCAACCCACCCACCACACAACTCGGAGCACCCACCGACCCCTCTCCCCTCACTCCTCCCTTCCTTCATCCTCCCGCTGCCAGCCCTAACAAGCCTGCAAATGAATAAACACAGTCACACCTATTATAACACTACACCGCAAGCAAAAGCAACCAAACATTCTACCATAATGTGGCAGTGGAACTGCAGAGGCTATCGTCGCAAACGCGGAACTCTGCTTCAATACATCGGCAATCGCAATATCTCCCCCAATGTTATCGCGCTACAAGAGACCAACTGCGACCCGTCTCTTCAAGGGTATGTCGCGTATACTCACAAGAATACTAACAACGCTGCCACACCGAGCCGGGCCGCGACTCTAGTCGCCAAACACATCCCCTCCATTGATCATTCCTTTCCACATCACACAGACATACCGCACATTTTCACCGAAATTCTTCCCAAACAGAAAGATCACCCAAGTCTATTCATTCTTAATGTATACAGCCCCCCGCAAAAGGCCGAGCATGACGATTTCAAGGGCCTCTTTCGTGATGCGGTCCGATTTTCCCGGCCACGGGAAAACTCTCTGGTGATACTTGGCGACTTCAACGCGGCCCACACCACGTGGGGCTATGCGAAGGAATCCGCCAAGGGTCGCAAACTTGCCCAGGCCATCTCTACATTTCACCTCACCAGTCATGACCGAACCCGACCACCCTACCCGAATTGGTAACAGCGTATGTCGCGATACCTGCCCTGATCTCACCCTGACGCGGACGCAGGCCTCATGCACGTGGTCGAATCTTGAGGAATCTCTAGGAAGCGACCACTTTATACTAGAGACCGAGGTCTGCGACGGAGGACGCTTTGCCCGCAAACTCCGACCCCTCCGGCTAACGAACTGGGATCAGTTCCGCAGTCGAAGGGGGACCCCGCAAACTGGCTCCCCAACACCGGAGAGCCGGGACGTCATCACATCTATTCGGGAATGGACCCAGCAACTCCGCGACGACGTCGACCGAGCGACCAAGAAGGTCAAGCCCAGCTCCGAAACCCCGGCTATTGACCCCCATCTCCTCCATCTCTGGGACGCCCGACGAGGTCTCACCAGGCGATGGAAAAAACAAAGATTAAATCGAAAGCTAAAATTACGCATCGCCGAGCTGACCGGGGAAGCCGAAGAACACGCGAACAAACTGGCCGAGAGCAATTGGTATAAGCTGTGCGAGGGTCTCCGGGGAACCCTCGGGACGGCCAAAACCTGGTCCCTCCTCAGGGGGCTCCTGGACCCATCACACACCAAGGCTGAAACATCTAAATTCGTAGCTAAATTACTACACACTCAACACTTGGACGAAGGAGCCCTCCTTAGGGAACTTGAGTCCAGGTACATAGCCAGCGGACCCCGACCGAGGTACGAAGATTACCCCCACACGGGGACACCCTCCTCCATGGACGCGGACCTTGCGGAGTCCGAGGTCAGGGCAGCCCTCTCTAAATTAACGCGCAATACCGCTCCCGGAGAGGACGGAGTCTCATACAAAGCTCTTAAGAACCTCGACGACGCATCCATCACCGCACTCACCACATACTTCAATGAGGTCTGGTGTTCGGGGTCTCTCCCACAGGAGTGGAAACACGCAGACATCACTTTAATACCCAAACCCGGTAAACCCCTTGGCCTTCAAAATCTCCGCCCCATATCGCTAACATCATGCGTCGGCAAACTGTTAGAACACGTCATCCTAGCGAGACTGCAGCCTCACCTCGAGTCAAACTCGTACTTCCCCGATACCATGTTTGGTTTTCGGCCAAACTTATCAACCCAGGACATCCTCCTCCAACTGAAGGAGGAGGTCGTCGACTTCCCGGGCCGCACTCAGGCTCGAGCGGTCCTGACAATTGACCTCAAGGGTGCATTTGATAACGTATCCCACGACGCCATTCTCCGGAGCCTGGCCGGGACTCATTGTGGCGCTCGGGTGTACAACTACGTGCGGTCCTTCCTCATGGACAGGACCGCCACCCTGGGGATCGGAAACATCCGATCGGACCCCATCCACCTCACGGGGAAGGGTACTCCTCAGGGCTCGGTTGTCTCACCCCTGCTGTTCAACTTAGCCATGGTGGGGTTACCGCAAAGACTGGACCAATTACCAAATTTACGACACTCTCTGTATGCCGACGACGTTACCGTGTGGACGACGATAGGCTCTGAGGGGCAGATCCAGGACCTCCTACAAGAGGCCGTGGATACAACACAAACCTACGCGGAAGAAGTTGGCCTCAGTTGCGCCGCGGAGAAATCAGAACTCCTGGTGGTACAGTCACGGGCGCCCTCCAACAAGAAGGCACCTGAGATTGACCTTCAATTGAAAGGCTTAGCCATACCCCGAGTCAACAAACTAAGAGTGCTTGGACTGCACCTTCAATCCAACGGGAGGGCAACTCACACGGTGCACTCTCTTAGGAAGCAGGCCATGCAGATCGCACACCTTATCCGGCGCGTCTCCAACCGCAGAGGGGGACTGCGCGAACGGGATACCATGCGTATATTTCTAGCTCTCATCGTCAGCCGTTTTACATACCACACCCCATATCACCGCCTCACGCGCACCGAGCTCGATCGCCTTAATACCGCCTTACGGATGGCGGTAAAGACAGCGCTCGGGCTCCCCCCGCAAACTGCAACACACCGGCTCTTGCAATTAGGCATCCACAACACAATTGAAGAGCTTATTGAAGCTCACAAAATTGGACAACTCACCCGCCTTCGCAGCACTCGGACGGGAAGGGCAACCTTGCGCAGGCTCGGTATCTCGGGACCCTTCCTGACTGATGCAGAACCCCCTTCACCCTCCCGACTACCATTCCAGATCACGGCTCGGCTTCGGGCGGCCCCGATACCCTCAAACATGCATCCGGACCTGCACGCGGGAAGGAGGGCGGCCAGGGTCCGAGCTCTTGCTCGGACCTACGGCACCGACCCGCATGCATGGTACACAGACGCCGCAGAACACAGAGCAAGGGCCGGGGCTGCGGTCCTAGCCGTTACTAACAATGACGGATCCCTCCGTACTCTTAGCTCTATAAACAACATTAAGTCCATGCAGGAGGCCGAGGAGACGGCAATCGCTTTGGCCGTCTCCCATGCCGCATTACACGACAACGGTATAACACGCTCACACAACACCGACACCTCCCACAAGATTACGATCATCACCGATTCCCAAGCTGCCTGCCGCGCGTATGCTAGGAACACTATCTCATCACGCGCGGCACATATAATCAACGAAATACCCACGGACTGGTCTTCTTCACCAGACATCCGAATTCTGTGGGCCCCAGCACACTCCGGTCTACCCGGCAATGAAAGCGCTCATGCGCTTGCCCGAGCTGCAGCTACGAACCGGGCTTTGCCGGACGGGACGGAGTGGGAGGGCCTCAATACGAACACCGAACAGGACACGACCGACTTTAATGTACCCACAACACACAAAGACGCCATCCTGGACACATACGCACTCGTCACAGAATACTACCGTGCTAGCCGCCGAACACTTCCACCTCCCCATCCCGAACTCACCCGGGCCGAGGCGATGGACTGGAGGCAAATCCAAACTCTTTCTTTTCCTAATCTCTTTCATAAACACCGTTGTTTTCCAACCCGCTACCCGGGCACCTGCCCGGGATGCGGGAATCCCCGCCCCACAGTTTACCACACCGTCTGGGAATGCCCTAGCCCTCCGGGCAAGGGCATCACTCCCGCTCCTTCCCCTACCCCAACCTCCTGGGAGGCGGCCCTGTCCAGCCAAGAGCTCGTGGACCAGCGGGAGCTGGTTCAGCGCGCCCGCCGGATTGGAGAAGCCAAACTCCGACCGGGACTCGTCGGTCTCCTAACCTTTCGAATAATAAAGTTATGCCACCACCACCACGCTTCACGAGCGCGATTCGGACAACTTTAATGTATATCCTCAATATGTTTATAAGTAGCCCATCTTGTTTTTCTGGCCTCGGCAGGATGTGTACAGTATATCCTCGAAAACGTGACGTTTCGCGCGCGCGATCCGGAGAACCGAACCTTGCCATAGCACCTATTAGGGAAGAAAAAATCGCTCTGAAAAGAACGTCCGGATTCACGTCACGTCGCGGACGCAAAGTAGACCGTTTCATGTAATCAAAGTTAATCTGGTAAAATAAACGTTATTTTATTCCTTCACAAACCAACGTCACATTTCCAATTAACAACAAGCCAGCACCCTGCCACCGCTGACACACTTGTTTTGGTTCAAAGCGGGGGAACAACAACGCTTCCAAACCTAGAGTTTATCCTTTCTGTTGTTGACAGAACGAGAATATATTTGTTTTAAAGAGAAGGATGTGACCAGGTGGAGTAGCTAGGGACGCTGAGGCAAAATCCTTCGAACGGCGGCAGTCTTGCCTTCTGAACGGATGTCTCTTTCCAGTGAGACGGCTGCTCCTTGAGGATACGATGATGGTGACCTTAGCTTCTTCTGTACAAAGACTGCACAAAGGACGCTTAGGGGTTCCGCGCAGCGATAATCTCGCGCCTTTTTGGCCCGGTCGTGGGAACGTTAGAAGTGTCTTTCAAAGGTGGGGGAAATGACGTAGTTTAGGCATAGCTTTGTTGGGGTTTCTGCCACTTTTACACTGCATTGTACATTGTACAGAAAAAAAAAGTTATTTTGCATTCAACAACCATGCCGCCATTTTTAATCAAAAGTGACGAGTAACGGGTAGCGTAATTTGATATGAAATACCTTAATATAATAACGACATTACTTTACTCGTTAGTCATTTGGAATTCTAACGAGTACGTTAGTAAAAAAAACAAACGCTTTACCAGTAACGTTGTTACTTGTAACGCATTAGTTCCAACACTGAGTCTGTTACAGAATGTATAACTCACCGACTAGACATTTGCGTGTGTACCCACGTGCGAGCAAAAAAAAATCTGGCACATTCTGCGTTTGCAAAATCAGCGTTGTCTTGTACAGCCGCTGCTAAACATTTCGCCGACCTCTGAAATAAAAAAAAAATCACGACACGCAATGAAAAAAAGGTCTCGGGCATAATTTAACTTAATTTGCATTTAATGGCTGACAGACCACCCGCACCCTACCATTACCTCATTGGTGTTCTATCTTCAGGACATAATTGAGCCAGCGCCAACGGGACCCGCCCTGATTGCCTAACTCTGGCGGTGCAGAAAAGGTGGCTCGAGAAACTGTCTGCACTCTCTGCCCCAGCGGAGAATGCAGATAGTTGCTTTGTACCAACCCGGGGCCGAAGATAACCGACAATGTAAATGACAGCGAAGTTTGGCGGAGCCGTTTGTGGCGTCACAGCGGCTATGGACGAACCATGAGATTGCTGAAGTTTTGGCTGTCGAACGAGTGGGAGAGGCCTTCCGCGCGTGTTGTTTTCTAGCCACTTTCTCTACCCCCAATCGCGTGTCTAAGTGGCAGCACACATGTGGCAAAAGTTGGAAAGATGATAGATGCTAACCGGTCTACCAGAAAACGAAACCTAACTCTTACACTTGTTAAGCGAATCGGAACCAGAGACGGCACATTTCCCCGGATTTTAAAGGGAGAGAGCCTAACGCTGAAATTTGTTAAGTGATTTATGCCCAGATATGCCAAGTGGCAGCCGAATTACCAGGAAGTGATGCCTAACTTTGGCACTTGTTTGGCAATTTGGGCCCAAATATTCCTATTAAGAGGCGAAATATTAGGCAGTAAGCATAACTCTGGAACTTGTTTGGCGATTTTGGCCTTAAAATGCCAGACGACAGCCTAACTACCATACAGTTAAGAACAACTTCGGCCCTTGTTTGGCGAATTGGGGCCAAGGTACACCGACCTTTGCCAAAAAGGCGAGCTTTGGCATTGCTTTGGCTTCTTCGGGCTTCTCAAGTCTCTAAATTCCCACACAAAACCCAAAACTTCTCCCAATGCTCTGTGCTACATGGGTTGCGTCGACTTTCGCGCAGAACGCTGACGTCAATGATTGCATCGTAAACCATTCATAAGTCGTAGCAAGAGTGAGCTGCGCCATGAGTCTCATAACGAATGCTATCGGAATTCATAGACAACACACAATAGTGTTTTTTTTTTAAACTACATTGTGGGTATCCTACCAAGTTGTACTTATTATTTAGGTGGTTGTCGTTCGAACATATTTTATGAGTCAATCGGAACAACTCTTGGTCCTTCTAATATACAGGTTCTCTCTCCCCGATCATGGGGTGTGAAGGTATACTTAGAAGTCCTGTCTGAGAACAACAGGCAGCGTAAACTTTCATCCTGATTTTCAAAAAAAAAAAAACATGCTTGACGCTTTGGATATTGTGAAAATTGGGTTGAGTGTAGACCCGATAAAAAATAGACGGATTATTAGCAGGGGGTACTCTTTCCGATTCTAAAAAGGCACCGATAAAAATCCATCGATGCCATACATACGAAATCAAATAAAACAAAAAAAAAACCACTGATAAACATACGTTTGAAAATATATATGCAAAACTCGTTAAAGAGAAAAATCACCGATCTACGAAATATTTTGTTTATCTATGGCTACTTTTGTCAAAATCCTCCTATCTTACGTTCAAACTCTTAGTTCTCCATGAGATTTTTTACTAAGTATCACTATGTTTAGCATCCGTCTAAAACGAATAATCAATATAGGTCGATATTTCAACAATAAATCAACACCGGAAACATCCGCCGACTTTGCTTGAAAATAGGCACGGGAAAATCAAAGTCCTTATCATGAGTGCTTCTTTGAAATTAGATGTAGAACGTGGTTATAATAGAAACATTTCTTGACATAAAACCGCTTGACAGCACAAATTACAAAAGCGTGATAAAATTAAAAATTGGTACCCTCCTATTTTAAAGTCACACAATCGGCGGACCAGTGAACGGGTGTTAAGAGGAATGATTAAAGATCTGTTTTTTTAAGCCAGAGATGGTCACGAAATGTTCCAGCAATGCCAACTATCTTAATTGTATACGTGACTTGATTTTCTAAGTACCTCCCGTGGCGAACACGAGGTTATTACCTGCTTAACGCGTGTTCTTTTTATGGGGCATGGTTTTTAACGCTAGCGCTTTCGGTGGTAAACTTAGAGTTTGCAACTTAAAAACAATAAATATGTGTTTGGTAATAATTGCAACGAAATAGGAAGAGAGCTACATCTGATGAACTAAACATACTACTGGAAAATTTGATTTCACATCGTGAAAAAAGGTGAATTTTTCAAGTTATTTTTTAACGAAAAAATATATCTTGGGTAAATTATTACCTATAACAAACGTGAAAAAGCACTCGCGGGATGTATTCGAAACTAAGAACCGCAAAAAGAGATTCAGATTTGGATGATCGCAACAAGTTATGATTAATGGAAGTTTCGCCAATATCAGGTACCTGTCGCAAAACAATGAAACTTTGTATATGAGTCTTGAGGTAAAACAGAAGGACCGAATAATCATAAAATTATGTTCCTGTTTTTGTTTTTTCTTCATCCAGATGTGTGCCTATTATAAGAACATTTAAATGGTTTGACTAATGTTAGCTTTTGTTTTATTTAACGTTAGGTCATAAGTTATATACAAAATGAAAGACTAATTTTATACATAGTCACCACATTCAATATTGTTATAAGCAGTTAAAAGGATTTTAGAAAAAAAAATATTACGCAAGAAAATGGTAAAAGTACAATTTTGTACATCGATCTCCTTAATAAGGCCATTTTTATTGCTTCCATCTGTCATCTGTTCCGGAACGTTTTCTAAGTATACCTGTCATGCGCATGTTTCTAAAAGGCGGGGGAGTATACAATGCCCCTGCACTATTATCTTTAAAATAAGAACAGATAAATTCCGATTTGTTTGCTCGCCACCAACATATGATGCCTAACAAAACAAATATATAATACAAAAAAAACATTTTAGGATTTGAAGAAACACGAAACCCTTGTTATGACGCGGCGGCCTTGTACTCTACGATTCTTGGACCCGGAACTTGATATTGGACAACGCCAAAGGACCTGCCTGCACTAAGGCACCCTATAGTCTCCAAGGAAATTACAGGAAAAGAGAGACAGCTATAGTGCTCGTTATCGATAAAGGGCCCGCCTTCTTAACTCATTTTGTTTTTTGCTTTGATTTCTCTCAATGTGTGTGACTTCCTATATACCGGGCTAAAAGATTTCCGCCTGTAGAGGAGGTTATGCAGCGGGTTGATATTACAAATTCTGGCACTCCTCGAACTAACACGAGCGTTTCAACTCTACTGTAAAAACATGGCAGTTATATTTCCCCAGAAAATTTAAAGAGATGCGTAATCCAGAAAGAGTATTCTCATACGATAGATACGTCGTAAATGTATTCTGCTGCTGTGGTACAACTACATTTTATAAATGTATATATAAATACCGGCCGAGATAGAAATATATCTCGCTCGTATATCGAAGATACCATAGACATACCTATTGATCGGGATTATTCCTAGCTCTGAATAATTAAAGCTCACCAAAATATGTAAAATAATATTCCACACCCAAGAAGAAAAAGCAGGCAATGGTTGCGGTATTTCGAACCTAAGGAATCGTCTTCTGCAGGTGGCCGCTGGACACTTTGGAGCCTGTCTTCTTAGAGACGAAACCTTGACAAGACTTAAGTATACAATCATAATGCACAAAGAAACAAAATTCTACTATCTCTTTTATGCTCAAATCTATTCTTAAAACTCACCGATATTGTGAAATTCGCTTAAATAAACCGCATTCCCCCCTCTTCACATAAAACAAATAAACGGAAGTTTAGGGAAAATTAAATATTTAGGAAAGGGGATGTTCGTAGAACAATCAGACAACGCAAGACCTATTTTAGATTATATATTCCGTTCTCAAAAAAAAAAAAAAAACAGCTAAGACTCGGGCAATAATATATCACAGTTAATATAATTTATTTGGAGTTCACATTCCATACAGTAGATGGAGATGCAAACAAAGTCTGCATGCTGGAGTGTTTTTCCTCGTCGACCTTTGAGAAACGCAGGATATAGTTTCCTGTTTCTGTAAGTAAAAGGACACAAACAATTAATTACCGCACGTTTAGTAGCTCGTAGACATACATTTAAACTACAAGTTGTAGTAAATATACGACTATCACTTTTCTTCAATTTAATGTGATGTCACGCTTCGCAGCATAAAAAACGTTTCTTTAAAAGACGTGGTTACGAAAACTAGAAATAAAATACATTTGAATTATCTAGCTCTGACTAAAGAGCGAGTAAAGGCATATATACAAAAGACATATAGGAAAGCGATAGAATAGCTTACACTTCTTTCTGCGGAGGAGGGTGGCGTAGTCTCCATAGGTGCCAAGACCATAACCGTAGTTCAGGCCGTAGCTGGAGAGACCATGTCCGTAGCCGAAGTGTCCGAGACCATATCCGAGGTGTCCAACGCCGTAGCCGTAGCCAAAGGCTTGAGCGTGACCAACCGTTGTGATGGCTGGAGCAGCGTGGTAAGCGGTAGCAACCTTGGTGACAGCTGGGGCAACAGCGTAGGAGGCAACAGCTGGGGCATGGCGGACAGTAGACACCCTGGTCACAGCTGGGGAAACGGCGTAGGTGGCGACTGGAGCGACGGCGTAGGATGCAACAGCTGGGGCATGGTGAACGGTGGACACCTTGGCAACAGCTGGAGCAGCAGCGTAGGTGGAGACTGGGGCAACGGCATAAGAGGCAACAGCTGGGGCATGGTGCACAGTAGAGACCTTGGTGACAGCTGGGGCGGCGACGGCATAACCACTCAGGCCAGAGTGTCCAAAGCCGAGACCATGACCGTAGCCGAGACCGCTACCGTAACCAAGGCCGTAGCCGAAGCCGAGGCCGTAGCCAAGATCGTGGCCGGAACCAAGGCCGTAGCCGAAACCAAGGCCGGAGTAGCCGAGGCCACCATAGCCAAGGCCTCCGTAGCCAAGGCCTCCATAGCCAAGTCCTGCATAGCCAAGGCCACCATGTACGTTGCCAGCGAAGGCACTGCTGGCCAAAGCCAGAAGGAGGCAGGCAGTTAGCTGGAAATAACGAAATTTTGAATTTAGATTAAAATCTGTCGAAACTTAGAGATTTATTGCGATTAACATATGGGAACATCCAGCATGCGCTAACCCAAAACATTATGATCAACAACCTATTACCGCGCTCATCCATAATCCCCCCGCAAAACATTTGCAATTTATCTTGATAAGGATTCTACAAATGCTTTCTCAGCTCCTTGAATAAGAGTGTACCATATTTGTAAGCACAGGTCGCGAAATTTCTTTAGATCGCTATAAGGTGGTTTTTGAGCTCCGGGCTGGCGCCCCATCACATTGCAGATGTGCTTAAAATGACTAATGTCTGACGGGTTGAATGATCACGTCATCAACTGGAATGCATCATGATGCTCTTCAATCTACTGTAGCACAATTGTGGCCTAGTGACGTGGAGCGTTGTCCTTTTGAAAGATTCTTCCTCCAGTGGAGAAGACTAGCAACAAATGGGTGTAGCTGGTCAGCAGTGATCTTGAGATAAGGAGCTGCCCTTTGTCAAAGTTGCTTAAATCAGCAACCTTCCCGTTACGCGGATACGTAGTCGACAGTAGACTGCATCTCTATCCCTGGCAACCGTTATTCACCATCCACATCAGAAGAAGGTAGATAACGCGCATGGCTTGCCAGCTACACGCGCTCATTCCCGTAATATAGAGGGTGCTCAAACTGAGTTGGCTGATCATTGTACATCGGACGATATAGTGTGTTAAATCTGCTTGCAACGTTCTCAACGGTTGTCTGACTACCATTGTAACACAAATGCTATAAGTTTGTTTAATAAGCTAATCAGGGCATATAATGCTTAGCCAAGATAAAGCAACGCGCAGTTAGGAGATTGTAAAGCGAAATACTAGAAAATAGGGAAAAGTAGAATATCATCGATTTAAATACGCAGCTGGAAAAGTGTAGTCGTAAAAAATATACTCACTCCAGACATGGTACTTATGAAACGCGCAAGTGCGTCCAACTGCTCTACGTTCGACTTCTTTGCCCTTTTATAGGAAAAGTGCACGAGGAAAGGTGACAATTTAAGGCAACAAAAAAAGGCTATTTTAAATTCGAGAAAGGGAAATAGAGTTACATGATCTGAGGGTTAAGGAGATCTCCACCCAAACCTTGGCAAAGCATTGTGCGCTGCGCTTATTCTTCATCAGTTTTAAGGCCTACGCAATTAAATATTCTCACAACAAAAATGTGTCTACCATTAAAAAAATGAAAAAAAAAGTCGAGAAAGGGACCGTATGAAACATGCTGCTCTTCGTCGTTAATGGCATAGTGCATCCCGCGGAAAGTGTAAAGTTCTTTTTTTATTTGCTTATGTCCCTAATTTACTATTTTAATCACGCTCTCCTAGACGCATTTTAAAGTTTATCGTGTAACTTAGATTATGTTATTTGAAACACTTTAAACTTCCTGTATGTTGTGTCATGTTTTATAGTCTCGACGAAATGTTTCTCGTGGAGATGTTTTGGTAATGTGTCATTACTATTTTATCATAGTGTCAGGTCTGGCTCAACATAATAGACCAGACTCGCAAAGGGAACTTGACAGTAGTATTTTCTTATAGCGAGGCGCTCCCTAGCAACATTGCGTTGCCTATCTGAAATTAATTTTACGTGCGTGTGCGATTTTACGGCACGCGCGGCACTATGACGTACATTGAGAAACGTGGTCTGATCAGTGTAAATGTATCCGTCCTTACATTTGAGCCTTCCCTAACAAACAGCAATAGTGGTAGCATAAGTAAAGAAGTAAAGGGCCTAATATCATTAACCTTGATCTTGGCAAAAAGCGGGAAGTTAGCGGTTGAAATTGAACAAACAGACGCGCTGCCACATCCACTGCTGAAGTCAAGTTTGAGTTTTAATGTGATCTTGTATAAATTTAGACAGCTCTATGGTGAATATTTGGCGTGGCATGACTGTGTTCTGAGGAATAAGGGACGGGTTTCGGGCCCTAGATCACCAAGAGAAAGAGGAACATTAGTTAACCATGGTTATTGACGCTCGACCTCAATATAAAAGAGATGTTACAGGAACTGCTATTACAAAAGTTTGTAGTGGTCACTCAAGGGGCTTTAGCACTCATCCTTGCGCAAAGCGGCAAAGCGAAACTGGTGCGTCAAATCGGGCCTGTGACGTCCATCCCTCCGCTCTGCCTTTGCTTCGCACTGCGGACGTCACCTGCGTCAGTACAAAAT
>JABSTQ010000170.1:0-15897 GCA_013358835.2 Ixodes persulcatus | reverse complement strand
AACAGTGATACTATCAATTTAATTGTTGGCCCATCAGAGAACAGCAATAAATCTAAAGAACGAAGAAAATCATTTATTTTAATGTCGTTGCACTTCTAAGTTTTCTTGATGTATAACTACGTCGTCAGTTAGCACAAAAGAACGATCACTTCAAAATATGTGTCATTTACAAAAATGCCTCGTCACGAAAATTCAATTTCCATTTACTCTCAGCATCTCTCTCGTGTCACTGGGCACAGGCACACCTGCTTCAATACACATGAGCGGTATTGTTTGGAGATGCTGAGCCAATCGGAAGATTAACTTTATGTTTACGTGTCACGAATGTGAAATATCACTATTCAATGTAATGCTATCTAATCAGAGGCAATAGTAAGAAGTTAAGCACTCACTTCACCACGCAAGCAAAATGTTTTCGGCTGACCCGCAACAAGTTTACACGATCCTCTTTTGCGCGATTTTTTTTCGGTTTTCACTCATTCTCAATTTTGTAAGACAGAGATTGGCAACTTTGAATTTTTTTGACAGAAATATATTACCGACCAAAACTCTATGATAAATAATATGTTGTTGTTGTTTTGTTGTTGTTGTTGTTGTGTTGTTGTTGTTTGTTGTTGTTGTTGTTGTTGTTGTTGTTTTACCTGATAGTGTTTTAAAAAGGGATGACAGTAACATGGATGCCGTCTACACTATGTGTTCATCCGTCTCGGTGGACCTTAGACGGCGGGACAACAATCACAATAAGTTAACTAACTTATTAGATTTCTTGAATAAGGGTTTCAAGCGTAACGTTAACATTTTAGCTTCAGAAGTGGTAACCAATTATACATAAGACAATTTATATAATTCACGAGAAGACAACGGTCTTTGAGATATTCATCGATCAGTTTTCTTGTTTTTTTTCTCGCCTTATTCGAAACGGGGCGCAGAAGAAGCGCCGTGACTAGAGCCCTGCCCCCAAATATTGAGTAGATGAGCGATGTAAATATTTTTGGTATCTCGGTATTAAAGTATTTTCGTAGACCGCGTTTCTCCCTCCGCTAAGGCCTCCTCAAGAAAGAAGCCGCTACAGTGCCTGCGCGGCGATGGCCATGACTGTAGAGTTCGGTTATCGCAGCGGGTTGCAGAGAGCGATTCGAGACATCGGAAACTTTCTAATAAAACTCCCTAATATATCCGTAGCGTGTCCTCGATAGACACGTCGACGCCATATTGAGCCAGAAAGTTACCAGAGGCCGGAAACAAATCACTCCTCCAGGCATCATTGCAAGAAAAAACACGGCGGTTTTTTTTTTTTTTTTTCTTTTTCGTATATTTTGTTATCAGACAATTAAAATGTAAAAACTTATAGATCAATGAATAGATTCCAGTTAATATGCTTAATGATCATGACGATTGTGTCTTCTTAAACCCTTTAATCGTTCATTCATTAATGTATTTTTTATTTGGTGAAGGTACGCTTCTTAGTAACATCAATTTACAACAAGAAAATGAGAGATTAGACTATAACGCAAAGATTTTGGTACTCACGCAGCGGTCACTTTCATTTTAAACAAAAACAAACTTTCCTAAGCATAAACACCCCATGAAAAATACCTAACTTCAAGTAATCTAATTTAATTGGTCTTGTCAATAGCAAACTTGAGTTCAGATTCAAAAAGTTTATTATATTAGGTTACTATAGTACATTAAATAATTCAGTATCTTTAAGTAGTGTCTAACATCTTCATTTTTTATCATGTAAAAACTTCACACGCCATGAATTCTTAGATTATGCAATTATGCGGTGCTTAAAAATATTTAAAGGACTGTTCTGTTTAATCTATACCTTCTTTTGTCCAAAAACTAGTAGCGTAGGCAAGGCCAATATACTTGCATGACAGGTTAAAAGCCAGCAGAAAAACAATCATCGCCTTGCAGTGTATATGCTGTGAGGTTGTACTTGCTTTAAATTAATACAATTGATTAAACTTTATTTATAAAAGCACATCTTTTCGTGACTGATATATGTTCAGAATATTCATTAACTTGGTGGTATAAGCTACAAGGTAGTATTTTCGTTGATAAGAAATATGAGATTGTAAAACGTTAACAGTGAAAGCGTTTTTTTGGCAATTTCTTGAGCAGCCCACAAAATACTCACCAGAGGTTAGCCAAATCTCTAATACAGGTAAGTTGAACCCTGGCCGCGTCATCGTCGAGTGCTGAAGGGAAAGAAAAAAACGTCATTAATGATTTAGTAGAAACCTAACAAAAGTATGTTGTTAGCCATAAAAGCATCTTATATTAATTGTGGGGCCACCTTTAACTGACTTTGCATCAATTTAAAAGTATAAAAATATGCAGTCCTTAATTTCAGTCTTTCTTTATTTATTAATATAAAAAATCAGAGCTTCACTAGAAATTTTTAATTGAGATCAATTCAGGTTCTATAAAACACAGCAGAAAATACATGAATATTATAATTTGATTGCTCGATACAATATTTATGTGTTACATCTCTACAGAAACGTCTAATTATATCTAGACATGTCTGCACTTCGTAATAGTGCTTATTTGCCGTTTTTTGTCTATATTAAGAACGGAAGGAAGTACAAATACAACTTATTGATATCTCGATCGAGAGCCTTTCTGATAATCAGTCAACAAATATTGACTCCAAAGGTATATCCGGTGGTTGCTGGTGACAGGGATAAGTAAATTTTTAAAATGTTTCATTACCTGTATTTTTGTTTAGTTTAACTGGCACCATTATAGTGAAAGCTTATAATTCCTTTGTGGACAAGGGGTATGACGATGCATTTTTATGCAAACGGTGTACTAAACAATTTGTAATATTCTTATAAATATTTGCGAAAATATTATACAAAGAACATAATAATAAATCCGAGGCAAAAAATTTAAAAAGACCACAACACATAACGTTTAAAACGTTTTAAAAACGTGTAAATCCAGTTTTTTTTTTTTTTGCTTTTCTTTTTTTTTTGCTTTTTTAGTTTTGGTTTATTTTCATTAGGAGGGTTCTCCGGCTTGTCTATTTTCTCATTATACAACTATCTTGGTAGCTGTACAAGCTACCAAGATATGGTTTACTTTTTAACAATCAGGAATCTGTTTTTCCCCTTTTTATATTTCATTTTGCGGGTTAAAGCAAGGCACTGCCACGACCAGGTAGTTTCTCCAATATGGTTAGTTTATAAAGAACCTGGGCCGTTAGAGACATATTCAAGCGTGTATGACTTTCACAACCCAATCAACGCCACACGATATAATGCATAATCACGTGCACCTCGAATGTTCCCAACGAAACTCACCGCACATGCTCGCAAACGTGGGTGAAACCGCACAGGCGACGATCAGGACAACACTTAGCCACTTCATTGTTCCCAGTTGAATGCCACCGCTCCACAAAATCCAGAGAGAAGACAGTGGACAATTCCGCGCAAACGAAGCCGTTTTTGTACACGGCTGCTACAATTAGTTTTATTACTCCAGACATCGTATCATACATAAAAAAATACAGAAAACAACGGAAGTGATGCAATTGTCAAAGACCCGTTCTTTCTCGTTTTTCGTATTGCCGTCCTCGTTAATGTTGCTCACGGGTCCTATCTTTACGACGAGCGTCGAAGAACGTCAGAGCGAGGGCCCCCTAGAGGCGACAGAGAGGACAATGAAGGTACGATTCCATGTCTGTTCCCTCGGGGGTATCTTTACAACTCGGGTTGCTATTGCTAGCGCTTTGCCGTCTGGCGTTTGCGTACGCTCGTGTCGACCGTTGTTTTGACCGTTAGGTTTTGGGACGTCAAGTCCTGACTGACGAAAGAGGGAGATTGGCCGCTGTTAGAATCTCGCGAGGACTGAGATTTGTTATCTTTTTTTTTTTGCGTCATACGCAGGAGAAAGTATTCGGCCTTAATTAGTGGCTCGGTCTACTTGAATTAAGGTCTTTTGGGAAGTTTGCTTTTTGATAAAAGATGTGTTTTCCCAGTCCTTCCGCTATGGTTTGCGAAACTATGGTGCACTGAACGAAGGGAAGAGTCCCACGCCCTACGATGTGTTGAGAGTTTTTTGCAAGAACGAATTTTATGATTTAGCAACAAGGGTTCTTTGTGCTCATTGGTCGACCTTTCGCTAGACTAAAACGAACCCCTTTTTCGCATCATCAGATTTATTTTATTGGTTTGAAGGTTGCCAATAACTGCAGAACAACGAAATCTTTATCATTTTCGTGAGCACTAAACGTTTTTGAAACACTTTGTTTTTTTTTGTTTTTGTGTAGCGATAGAATAAAATAGCATATTTTGGCTCATCTAATGTGGACAGTTAAATATTTAATGCATTAATCTTGCTAAAGAAATTGCAGAATTACCGCGAAAACGCGCTTCACAATACTGAGTGCTGAAGCACGATAGTTATAGGAAATGAAACAGCCTCAGACCAGGTTGATGGGAACGGCAGGGTTTAAAATCCCGCGCTAGTGAGCTAAAAAAAAAAGCGATCGCAAAAACACGTTGTTACTTTTACTCCATTTTGCACTGTGCGATTTTATGTTGTCATGCTGCCCTTGCTTTTTTTTAAGAATAGACAAACTCACATTCTCGAAAGCTGAAAAGTATTTACTGGTAGTTTAGTGCCATCGTGCCAACTGTTATTTTTGTCGGCTCTGCAAGGTTTATTCTAAGCTCACAGAAGCATTAACTGCCGTAAAAACATCAGTAACGAAATAAGTTCGGCAATCAAAAACAATGGTAGCAATAGACACCGCTATCTTAACAGTAATAGAGCAAACAAAATATTGCTAAAAATGCAGTCACGAGATATGGTGTTCGATGCTTTTTGTGGGACTTGTAGGGGATGAGGTCTGCAATTTGCTTATGTAGGAAACGTTCCATAAACAGTGAAGATGTACTACGGCATTCCGGTTTGTGTTTATTCTAATACACGCTCCGATTGTGTGAGAGCACGCACGAAACCAGATGTTGAGGTCACAGCATCCTGTCCAAGCGCGTGGCGACGGTTCAAAGACCATAAACCTAAAATAAATACTTCTAACGGGCTGCGCAAGTGTTGTGACGACATATGAAAACATAGATTATGATTCCGCACATTCAAACTTTTCCGCAACATGAGCCGGGTATTTGCATCAAGGGCTCGTATTTCACATGTTTCTCGAGGTTCAACCCCTGTGGCATTTGTGGTCACGCTGATATTACGAGGAGCTTTGCGGCTCAGGTAAAATAAGAGTCGGTACGCGCCGTTGCATGAAACATTCTTCCATTATTTATTACACTGTATGTGCGAGCGAAGCTGAAGGTACAAGCATGACCATGTTTGCAGCTGAAAGAGGCTTACAATGGAGGCGCGTACTCGGCAAAAGAGCTGAAAGCCTGGAGCTCGCTCTTGTAGCCTCTGCGACGTTTTGGGCCTATAACGTTGAGAAACTGGGAGAAAGAGAGTAGTGAGAGCTCGCGGTGTCATCAGAGCATTGAGCTCTGACGCAAAGGCTATCTGCTTTTGTCTCTACTCACCGTTTGGACGCGTTCTAAATGGGGGTGAAAACGAAGGCAGCTTAGTATTTGTGTCTCCCTGCAATACTTCCAATCAGAGCTCGGCACTCTGACGTCCCTGCACGCTCTCATTTCGTCCTCTCTCTCAGTTTCTCACTGTATAGCAGCCACCATTCCGGATGTGTGTGCGTTGGCTGTGTGTTTCTCGTCGCGCCCCGAAGTAGCAAGCTCGTGCTGACTGACTGTTTTTTATCCCATGCTTCGCTGTTACGCCTTGTAAACAGTGTTACGCAGTTTATTGGACCACCAACTGAAACAATCTCTACGCAGTCTGACTTGCAGGAGTTCTTGGGCGGTAACGCGTTACTGTAAACTTCATTACCTTTCCGCTTTGTTTAACTGTAGCGCGTTCTTTTCTTTTTCATTTATAAAAGCAAGTTGTATATACAGTTTAGTTACGTTTCTTTGAACTAAAATAGAAAATTAACCGCGTTAAAGTTGAATTTGGGCTATTTTTCTCGTGATTAAAATCTCATTGATTCCATACAATCAAACCGCTCCTTGTTCTTTCCAAAAGCTGCGCGGACGCATTCTGACAATCTTCAATCTCTGAGCATTAGATTGTAAATATATGCAGCCTTGTGAAGTGTTATAACTAGGCTGTATCTACGTGCAATGCGAAAGGCCATAGACGTATCCTTTCTCGTGCGCGTCTTTAAGCTTCCCGACTGATGATTTGCGCGGGATCGCCAAGTTTGGGTAGCAAGGCTTAGCAGGCTTACCGTGGATAATTTTGATAGCAGTTTCAGGCACTATATTTATTATCTACTTTTACCTTTTCTGAGTTATCGTTTTTTTGGCCAGGCTTCAGCACGGGATCCCGAAGCTTGGATAACAACGCTTAGTCGGCACACTGTTCGGAAGTGATGGTCGCAGTTTGAAGCAATATCTTTCTTACCATCTTTGACTGCACTAGGCTATCATTTCTCGGTCATGTGAGTTGCGAAATAAAACATGAGCGGTAGCTCAAGGCCCGACAAAAAGAAGTTTTAGAATAGCGTGCGTAAAACGTTTGCGCAAAGAAATAGCGTCCGTACCATGAGGCAATCCATAACACGGTTAGGGCATGGCGTATGCGCAAATAAAGACGACGATATTTAATTGCGTACGCTATTCTAAATCTCAATAGAGACACGCATTAATATTTTTAGCAATAATGTTGGGTATAATAATAAAGGTCACATACCTTAGGTAAAACCTTTGCGATTATGTTTTTCTTCCAACTTCAACCAAATCGTGTCTATTGTGAGGCGCAGCAGTGGCCGAACGAAACTGCAGAATAAATTACCTTGTGCAGCCTCAGAGCTTTCCTGGCAGACAAAGGTTTGTTCGTGCGACTCAACAGAGTCAGTACATCGAGTGCGCCCGGTTAACTCTTGTTCAGCACGAGGAGGAGCGTGTTCTTTATAAATAAAATAAAGATGCAGTCTGGCAAAATGTTTGAAAAACAGCTACTGCTGAATTACAAGGAGGCACTCGCGTATATAAACTTCTTGCAACAAACCTGTGGTGTGAAATGTTCAGCTTTCTCCTTGAAGTTTCAAGTTATAAATGTCATAAGTAAAAAAGAAATTGTGTTTTTTTTTTCTTACCGCAATGGACCTGTGGCGACAACCGATGCTCTGCCCACCATGTTGCATGCGCTGCTGCTCACAGACTACATTGGAGCACAGGTGCATTTAGGCGGGAAATGCACGAAGCAATTCCTTTCTCGAAATTTCAAAAAGAAAACTCTGCTCTAAATTTACCTGACTACATTTTCGGGTAAATTTATCAAAGATATTTTCCCCCTTTTCACGCCGAATTCGGCGTAGTTCCAGGACATCACACAAAACACACTCGGGGGTTTATTCGTGAAATTTTGCCAAGAACGGTTGTCGCCGAAGGGCAACTAAAAAGTGACGGCGTTTATTTTTTTTTAAGGAACGGCGACGGGCGTGACGCGTTACTCTTTTAATTTGTGCAACTCTAAGATAATTAGTTTTTGAAACTAACTTTTGTTTTAAGTCTGACCGCAACTGAAGCTACCATCCAAAGGAGACTATCGAGCAGCGCCAAAAGTTCATCCTTTTGGGTTGTTCGCTATCGCCGGCCAATCCAATTAAGGCACAGAAAGATTAAGGCACAGATCACGACGACGCATTCGTTTTTTGTGATTGGTTCAGCCGGTTGTAGAAAACGCAGAACGAACACGAGCGCCATGGCGATGCACTTTTGGCGATGTTGGATTGACTCCGCCGCAGAGTTTGGCCGATGGGTGGAGCCTGTCGCCCGCTAAAACAATCGGACTTAACGATAACACAAAATGGAGGATTTTGCTTTTGGCCACTCTACTTACATGTGCTAGACCAAATACGCGGCTAGTAGTTTTTTTTTTTATAAATACAATTTCTTGCACTTTGACATTTTGTTATCTCTGCAATTGGCCACTATGTTCAAGCACTGGCCATCCTTCATTGATCTCCAAAAACATAACTTACAAATAAGTTTCATTTCGTCTGGTTTTAAACAAACTTAGGCTTTCTCAAGCCAAAATGAATCTGGTGATTGAGTGCGAGGGTTCGCAGTGCCTCTTGTAGATGGCTCCCGTCACGGCATTGAATTTTTTTGCGGTGGTAATTTTTGAAACCTAATATTCAAAATATTGAAAATTTACTTTTCACAAAAGAGGAAGCAGTTTAAGCTCATATAATCTTAAGAGATCGTAGCAGATAAGTAAGTTTAAGCTTCTTTACTACGTGTGCTCCACCAAAAACACTCACTTACATTCGCGATAAACAATTTTATTTCAATTTTCGGTCACAGCGTATCTTCCGTTCCTAAACCAGAGTGGGTTCGAAATTCGACAACACAAGTGTGGGGGAGGCAGCTTTCCAACCATGCGGACGTCGTCTAATCCTGTTGTTTTCATACCGCAGATCTTCGCCTTGTTCACGCTGTCAGTGAACTACACCGGCCCGCCTGGATTACAGGGATGCAAGCAACACCAGCAAACGCAGATAGTGTCCGTCAGTGAAGTCGGTGGACATTCCGTACCTCACCAAGAATTTCTTCTGGTTTCGCCTACGTGTCATCGCGCCACCGAATCGACATCGTCATCATCGGTATCTTCACGAACCGCCCCCCTGCTACGGTGCCTGGAACGCGTCTCCGACTGGTGTGTTTACCGCGGCCAAAGAAGTGGTCCCTCGATTTCCGCCTGATGTCGTCATAGAAGTGTCATGCAGTCGCCGGTCGCGATCCTGGCGGCGTCCTAACAGTTGTGGTAACTATGGCAGACACCTGTTCTGCTGCAGGTCGCTCTCCACAGTGACAGTCCACGGAAGCTACAGCAGCCGAAAGTTGGGACGCCTGGGACGCCGTGACGACAGCGACACTCGCGTTCGCTCGTGCTTTTCGCCAGCATTTCTACGGCCAACCGCCAGGATCGCGACAGTCAACAGCATGACACTCCGGCTTCTGTGACGTCATTTGTTGCCACTTTGGGACCACTTTTGATGTATGGGCGGGATAGGACGCTAAACACACCAGTCGGAGACGCGATCCAGGCACCATACCCCTGCTTGGCGTGGAATTCGTCAGTGGGCGAGGCAGCTTTCCATCCATGCGGACGTCGTCTAATCCTGTCGTTTTCATACTGCAGGTGGGTAGTCGTCATTACTATTCGAAAGTGAAAAGCGACTATTTGTGTCTCGTTGTGCTGCCTCGCCCGGAAGCACTGTGTCTTTGTGTTTCCAACACTGTTGATGCATTGTGTTCTTTGATTCTGCTTTTGAGCGGGGATATTGAGTCTGACCCGGGACCTAAGACTGAGAGCCAAGGCAAGCAGCTTGACGAAATGCTGAAGCTTCTCCATCAAGTGAATGCTCGTTCCCTTAAGTTTGAGGAGGGCCAGAATAATTTAATGGCATCCGTTAACGAGATAAAAAGCAACCAACAATCGATTGAAAAACAACTCGTTGAAGTAAACACTAGACTAACAGTGGTTGAAAACAAGGCCTTAATGTCCGACGAGTGGGAGAATGAACTGCATGTAGCACAGGTGATCGCCAATGACACAAAGAAAGAAAATACGCTCCTACGCGCCCGAGTGAATGAAATGGAGGACAGGTCGAAACGGGACAACTTAATATTCCATGGAGTCATTGACACTCCATCTGAGACATGGGCCCTATTCCAAGAGAAAGTACGGGAGGTGCTCCATCGGGAAGCTAACATGCAGATTGTTGATGACGGCATTGCTCGGGCTCATAGACTCGGCGCCTTTGTCGCGGGAAAATGTCGCCCAATTTTCGCTGAGTTTGCGTCTTACAGGCTTCGAGAAAACGTGCTGGTGGGTCGATCAAAGTTAAAGGGCAGTAGTGCGTCTGTCAGCGAGGACTTTTCGCCAGCTACGCGTCACGCGCGAAATATTTTGATTGAATTTGCCAAGGCTAGAAGCCCGGACAAGTACAAACTTTAGCTTACGTTACAATAAACTTCATCTTGATAAAAAGATTTTATGTACTGCTCAGACAGTGACAGCGTGATTGAAGTTGGTGATCGTGTGGTTCCACGGGGCGCAAATGCTGATAATAGCGCGGCTGCTGAGTCAGTGCCTTCTGCTAGCTTCCCATAGCAACCCATAAATAAGCGAAGTCGGCAAAGGCCTTGTCAATCATTTGATAATGTTTCAACTTTTTTTGCTAATATCAGAAGTTTCATGAACAAGCGTGATGAATTGTGTGCAACTATTGACTCTTCTTCGTCTGATATCGTAGTACCAACTGAAACTTGGCTTTCGTCTCGAATCCGTGACAGTGAAATATTTGCTTGCGAAAAAAAGTTTAATATTTATTGATACGACAGAGAGTACAGATCAGGAGCAGGAGTATTGATTGGAATTAACGAGAATATTGAATCATTTTATGTAAATATTGTTACTGAGCTTGAGTTTATCTGTGTTTGCTTCCAAGCGGGGAATAGACGAATTGTACTCTGTGCTTGTTATAGACCACCTAACTATTCCACTGGCTTTGTCAATGACTTACATGATGCGCTAAATATGGTTACTGCAAGATTCTCGGATTCTCCAATATTTTGTTAGGCGATTTTAATTATCCGAGTATTGATTGGTCGGATGCGTGCTCTTCTCTCAGTTGTCATTCCTCTGAGTGTTAGAATTTCTTACGTTTGTGCGCTGATTTCAATCTTTTGCAACTCGTCACTGAACCCACACGTGTCACAGCTACGTCAGCCAATATTCTTGAACTTGTTTTAACTAGTGCGCCGGATCTTGTTTCTTTAGTATCTCATTTACCAGGTCTCAGTGATCATAGTTCGTTATACATATCTCTAACGCATCCTAAGTACAAATCTTCTAAAGTGACTAAACTCATTCGCAACTATAGCAACGCGAACTTTGAAGCTATTAATAACCACTTAGCCCTTTTTCTAGATGTTTTTTTTTTATTCACTTTTCTGAACGCACCATTCAGGAAAACTGGACCTTGTTTAAGAATCAAGTGGCGCTGCTCACGGATAAATTCATTCCTCTCCGTTCGATAAGATCACACACTCAGTCACCCTGGTTTAATGTTACACTAAAAAGACTTTCTAACAAAAAAAAAAAGAGATTGTTTCGCTCTGCATATGCCACAGACTGCTCGAAACGTTGGGAGGCTTATCAGAACGCATATGAGGCTTACAAATCTGCTAAGCACTACCGTGAGTACCAGCAATGGAGCAGCACCAGAAGAACTCTGTTTGACCGACTATGGAATGTGAAGCGAAGGCATGTCCTAGATAGTATCAAAGACTTGAAGTATCATGTTAATGGGAGTCCGAAATCGTGGTTTCGTTCTGTTGTATGGTGTGAGCCCCGGCCGTCTGTTGTTAATCCATGCGGCGAAGCGTTATCACCTAAGACGGAGGAAGTTTTAGCTAAGGGACCGAAGTGTTGTCTAAATTTGAAGCCTTCGAGGATTGACGTGTTGTCTTCTATTCATACAGTAGCCAGGATGGTTAACCCAGAAGAAAAGGTCGCTTTCATAGATCATGCAATCAGTAGGATGGAAAAAGTAATGGATGTAACGTACCCAAAGGACAAAAGAAATTTCAGAGAAGTCAATGCAGTTAAGAGGGAGTTGCAAACGAAGTCCTTAAAGTTGGTAGAAACAGATAAGTCCGGACGGTTTGCAGTCTTACCTATGCAAGTGTTCAAAAAGAAAACAGAAACGGCAATGGATACATTGTTTTCGGAATGGGTAGGGAACATTGGAAAGTTGAAAAGAAACATTTGTGCAGTACTGAATGAGGATGAATTGAAGGATGTAGCAAAAAAATATCACAAGTGCAATGAATTCAACATTGGGCATCAAGTTTTTCCTAAAAGACCATAAGCCTGAAATGCCCCTTCGTGCGGTTATCAATGAGAGTGGGACATGGCAGAAAGTGATATCAAAGTTTCTACAAAAGGGGTTGGGTTATGCATGCTTAGAAAATTCATTATCACTTAGAAATTCAAATGAATTGATTGACAGGTTCGAGACTCATCATGGGAGGCGTTGTTCAGTGTTATCGATGGACATTAAGGACTTGTATTATTCCCTAGAAAATACCCGGTTAATGCAGAGAGTGAGGGAGGCATTGGAGCTGAATCTCGTTAAGTTCCAGTCGGGCTCAGGTATATCGGTAGAAAGTTTCTTAACAATTTTGGAGTTTTATCTGAAGTCAACGGTAGTGGAGTACGAAGGAAGAAAGTATATACAAAAAGAAGGTGTGTGTATAGGGTCATCAGTCGCACCGATTTTAGCAGAAATTTACTTAAACTCTTTGGATCGTGCAGTGCACGATAGTCTACAGGGATTGCCCCCGGGTACGGCAATAGTGAGAAGATATGTCGATGACATCTTAATATGCACGTTTACGGAAGGTCTAACAGAAACCATAGAAGGTGTGATAAGGTCAACGGCTCCAGAATTTAAGTTTACAGTGGAAACACCGGAAGATGATGTTCTGCAGTTTCTCGATTTACGTATTCACGTCAATCGAGGGTTATGTTGGGAATATGGTAAGGAAAACTCGAAACCGGTTTTGCCAAGAATGAGTTGTCATTCGAAGACCGTAAAGGCGGGGATTGTAAAGTCTTTGGTCAGGAACGCGTTAGAAAGGTCATGTGTCCATCATATCACTGAATCAGTAGAAAGACAGTGGAAAAGGTTGCTTAGTGTAGGTTATGATGACAGTTTTATAAAACGGCAATTAGAATTGTTTATTAAAGGCAGTAGAGCACCCGAAGAGAAATCGAGGAACCGCTTTGCTGTAATTCCATATTATCATGACATCTCTCACAACCTGAACGCATGTGCGAGGCAGTTTAGAGTAGACACGGTCTTTAGTTCAGATTTTAGATTAAGCAAACTGACGCCATTTCAAACAGGTGTGAATGAGTGCAAAAAGGCTCATCGGGAAAAGTCGGTATGTTGCGAGACTGGTGTTGTATATGAGATACCATTGGAGTGCGGATTTAAGTATGTAGGACAGACGTCAAGCTGCATAAATGATAGATTAAACGAA
The DNA here is from genome assembly GCA_013358835.2 of Ixodes persulcatus. Taxonomy (NCBI): domain Eukaryota; kingdom Metazoa; phylum Arthropoda; class Arachnida; order Ixodida; family Ixodidae; genus Ixodes; species Ixodes persulcatus. The sequence goes on along the minus strand of JABSTQ010000170.1, from coordinate 2,770 downwards.
CATAAAAGAAATGTAATGAACAATGCACAAAACTCGGAAATAGCAAAACATATTCATGAATGTAACAACTGCACGGCGCTCTGGTCGGAGACGGAAATAATACACAAAGAGAGGAATGATGTAAAGAGAGTAGTAAGGGAGACAGTGCGGATAAAGTCTCTAGGCAACTGCATAAGTCAGGCTTCACTTCAGTTTGGAAGCAATTCAAAAAGCTTTCTAAAAATGTAATTTTTTTTTTTTTTTTTTAAGGTTGTTTGAAGTGCGACCTGCTTGTGATTTTTGCTTTATGTGGTTCTTACGTGTATCGGCCCTACTACCGTTTCAGTGTGTGCGTTTTTTTTTTTTTTTTTGTGTGGAGAGGGGAGTTATGATTCAGAGGTATGCACTGTGTCTGGAATAGTAGGGAAAGAGATCCTTTTGTTCAAGTTTGAAGGTCAATAGATGTTGCCTTATCGCGTCGACCTGTAAAGTTTGTCAACGTTCTTGCATTGTGTGGTGAAGACTGTGGCGTTTGAACTGTATAGACTTCGTCCTTTTTTGTTGTGTTGGTGGAGATGACCTTGAGATTGAGCCTATATAAGGAGGTGGACTAAATAAACCAGTTAGCTGAGTTTGAGACGTCGTCCTGTCTATTCTCTGTCCCTTCTACGTTTTGATGCTTCTTCTCTACCCCAGTCTCAGGTTAAATCAACATGCTAAGCTTGTTTATTTTAATCATACCTTGCCGAATATGTTGTCTACTAATCCTAAGCAGTTTTGGAACATTATTGGTGATAACGATTCAAACGAAATCTCAATCAGGGTGGATGATTGTGTTATGCCTAGTGAAGACTGTGCTGAAATTTTGAACGCGGCTTTTGTTAAATATTTTTCCAGTGTAAGTAACATGTCACCTTCTTCATTACCTCAGTGCAACTTCATGCCTATGGAACATTTCGAAATTGATCCCACTGGCATTGTTCGAATAATCGATAACCTTAAAATATCATCCAGTGCTGGTGTCAATAATATTAACTGCAAATTTTTAAAAAACACAAAATATATTCTTCCATCATACTGTCAAACATATTCACCCAATCGCTAGATCTAGGTGTCCTCCCAGACGATTGGAAAGATGGGAAGGTGGTTCCGTTGCACAAAGGAGGTGATAAGCATTCCCCTAACAACTATAGACCAATTCACTCACTAGCATATCATGTAAAATACTTGAACATGTTATTCATTCTCAGCTTGTTATTTTTTGGAGTCTAACCTGTTTTTCAACGCGGCTCAACATGGATTTCAAAAATCATTTTCCTGCGAGGCCCAGCTTTTATTATTTATTAACGACTTGCGCCCTGTTCTTGATAGGGGGTCCCAGATAGACTGCTTATTTGTGGATTTCTCGAATGCATTCGATAAATTCTCACACCAGTTGCTGTTGTTGAAACTAAATAACCTTCGCGTTGATTCTAACGTTTTGGCTTGGATCCAGTGCTTTCTTTCTAACCGATTCCAGTTCGTTACCGCCAATAACCATACATCTCCGTTCGTGTCAGTGACCTCCGGCGTGCCTCAGGATTCTGTATTAGGCCCACTTCTGTTTTTAATCTTCATTAATGACCTGCCGAATAACATTTCTTCCTCAATTAACCTTTTGCCGATGATTGTGTCATTCACCGTGAAATTAATGATGATTCAAATGTTATCAAGCTCCAGACAGACATTAACGTTATTCTTCATTGGTGTGAAACTTGGCATATGGAGCCTAACACAACTAAGTGCAAAGTAATGAGAGTGTCTCGTAATCATTCAGTTTCTCCCTGCTACTGTCTTAACAATGTTCCTTTACTTTTTGTGTCGTCTTACAATTACCTGGGCGTACACATAATATCTCATCTTTCCTGGAAAATATATATTGGATACGTTATTAGCAATGCTAATCGCATGCTTGGCTATTTAAAACGTAATTTTTCTTTAGCTCCCTCCTCTTCGATATTAACTCTTTATAAAACACTTGTACGGTCAAAGCTTGAATACGCGTCGTCTATCTGGGACCCGAGCCTTTTAAATTTGGCTAGCCCCCTAGAAGCTGCTCAAAATCGTTCCGCTCGTTTTATCCTCAGTAATTATCAACGCACTGCAAGTATCACCTCTATGAAATTTAACTTATCTTTGCCTAGTCTTGCCTCACGCCGAAAGGTAGCCCGTTTGTGTCTCTCCCATAAAGTATTTCAGACTAACTCCTTCCTCAGTCAACGTCTCCTCACACATCCTTTCTATGTTTCATCCCGTCTTGATCATCCTCATAAAGTAGGTGTACCACTATGTAGCACGAACACATTTCAACAATCATTCATTCACAAAACTTCTTTGGATTGGAACCGCCTTCCCATCTCCATCGCCATAATCCAGGCGGATGATTTTTTTAAAACTGCTGTTTCTAATTTCTATTGTTCATAACTAATATGTGCTTTGCCTTTAAGTTATTCATTGTATAATTTTTCTTGTTGAATACAACCCACTCCCCTCTGTAAGGCCGTTGGCCCTGAGGGTATTGAAATAAATAAATGAATAAAAATGGCGGAGGCAAGGTGCCACCTCCTCGGTGCCTTACTTCCAGCTGTGGTTGCTGGATTGTCGCCTTCTTCAAAAGAATGTCATACTGTCTCAGTATAAGGGCTCTGCTCCGTCGAATCGTGTAGCGCCGGCTGCCGTCGGACTTCGAATAAATACGCAATATGACTGTAACTGAGCTCATTACTTTTTTAAATGTACCTTGCCGAAGACT
>JABSTQ010000169.1:0-21191 GCA_013358835.2 Ixodes persulcatus | reverse complement strand
AATCTGACGGAGGCCAATCTGAGATTTCGGGAGCACGTCAGTCACAATAAACACGCAATATTTGTTATTGGGGCGAGTTAAGTGATTTTTGTTGGTTTGACTTGTAAAACCCAAAGATCTGAATATTTGCTTTGCTTTACCTTAGTTCAGAGCGCAGCCAACGCTACGGCTGATGAAGCCACTCAAGCAGCGCCATGAGCGCGTGGTCAAGCAGTTCGTTCTCTTTATGTGCCTGCGCGGTCGGGCTAAACTAGAGTCAATAAATAAGCTACGCTTCATACACATCTTGGTGCTTAAAATGATGGTTGTCATTTATCTGAAGCTTTATTTGAAATCACAGGACACGCCTTTCCGTCCTCCACAATTTTTTAAACATTTGGCGACAAAGCAAAGCAATATTACGTGAGCTTCCTAACACCAAAACTAATGCTGAGGAAGTCGCACTTTTGAATCATGATGATCGGCAGTTGAGTTTGATTGCCGATTGCCGATACGAAGAGTGCCGATACTCTAAGCCCAGCTCATTTGGTTTAGCTCACAGGCTAAACCAAGTCGTTGGCCGAGTGTGTTGTGGCACCGCAGATTAGAGCACCTGGAGAAATTCGCGAGTGCGAGCTCCGTTCAAAGAACGGAGCTCAGGCTGCAGAAACTGTAGCGACTAAAGCCCCTCGATGTGTTTGCATTGGTCTTTCAAGTAAAGTTAGAAGGCTGCCAGTGCACGAGGCCCGTGTCTTGAGCGGCCCTTAGAGGCAAATGGCGGCGCAGCTCTAAAATGATTGGCCCTTGAAAGCGGATGGCGGCGGAGCACCCGCTCGTGGCACGTGTCTTGCGCGTTTCCACAAAAATGGTTGGCGATACTTGTAAAAAAACGCTTTTATCAAGGGGCTTTAGCAGAGACCCTGGGTTTTGTCGCCCATCTGCATCGTACCCTCGTGCGTTCGTGTATCACACATACTGCGTGATGCACGTTAAAGACCCCGAGCTTAACAGTTGTACTACCCTTTTTATAATCTACAACGGGTAACAATGTCGCAACACGAAACTACTGCTTTCTAAAAAAGCTAATGACTAATTTTGAATGCGCCGTTACATTGCATGTTTAATGTGTGTTCGCGTGTTTGCGTTTTTTTTTTGTCTACATCTTTGATTGTGCGGCTTTTACTTATGATGAAAAAGACTATTGTTGTCGGACTTCTGGAAAAACATTATATAACTAAGATAATGGCACGTGAACGCTAAAGACAAAAACAAAAAACAACAACATAGGAGCACTTAATAAAAGAAAATGAAATAATAGATTTGATCATAATTGTGTTTTAAAAGTTTTGAGCGCACCACAAGCTATACGCCTCGCAAGTAGGGCTCATTTTCGTCTTCTGCGCATGAGAAAGGAAGTAGCGGTGACGTCAGAACGCCGAGCCCCGATTGGCTGATCGGGACCCCCTATCTGAGTGTTGTCTGCTCCTTTGCAACGTCGTCTGCTCGCAACGTCGTCTGCGTCTGTCTTACCTTTCCTGCGACTTTCGGAAGTGCAGGTCTTTACGAGCGAGCTCGACTTCGCCTTTCAGAGAGGGCAGACGAAATAAATCAAGCGGTACGTTGTTTTTAACTACTAGCAGACGCGCATCAAGGAGAGAAGTCAAAGGACTCACTGGCGAGGTGTCCCAAGGCGCCGAAGTTTGTTTGCTAAGAACCGAGAGTGAGGGTGGTTAGTGTCCGCAAGTTCCCTCCCAAATACTTTTTCCCTCCTTTCGTGTGCGGCGAGACTCCTCACTCTTTAACGGCGTCGGGGGGTCGGTGCAGTTAACATCGTCTGCTTTACGTCTGCTAGTCAAAGCGATGGCTGCTTTACCTTTCCTGCGTCTGTCGGAGATTCACCACTTTTTCACCGGCGAGAGTCACCGCTCGGAAAACAAGGAAGATGACAAGAGGAAGAGATTGAAGGGTTCACAAGGGTCGCGCTGGCATATTCCATTCAGCACGCCAGCCGGTCGTGGGCAGACGGTCTTGTTGTTGTTGTTGAAACATTGTTTATTGATAAAGAGTAAGAGAAGGGGGGAAGGGTAGGGGGATAAACGAGATATGAAGAGAAGGTGGGTGCCCCTAGTCCAGGGCTCCAATCGCATCGATGACTACGCCGGCTCTACCCCACAAGCGGCTGAAAGGAAGCAGTGCAAAGGGTGGGGTGCGCGAGCGTCTTGAGACGCGAAGTTCCGCTCGGCACGGCTCAAATTATACTTCGTTTCACTTTACCTGCGAGCGAAGCCAAAGCTAGAAGCGCGAGACCAGCGCTTTTTGCATTTCTCTCCAGCTCGCGCGCTCGAGCAAAGCCTGAACGCACGGAGCTTCTGTGCTCGCGCTTCCAGTTTTGCCTTCGCTCGCACATAAGGTGAAACGAAGTATAGGGAGTATTCACTGGCGGCCATAGCTGTGTGCGCGAATGCTGAGCGCGTGCTGATGACGAGCTTTCACAGTTCTTTAGCAACGTGCATTCCACACCATCAAAAGTGCCGGTCTTAGCAGCCTATTGATGTGAGCTCGTTCTGAGCATGCGCTCTGAACAGCACCCACAAATATGGCGTCTAGTGAATGCTCCCTATAGTCGTGGCACAAATTTAGAGCACGCGACCACCGCTAGGGGCTGTTTTCGCGGCCTGTGGTTGGCCTGAGATGCTCGCCTATTCAAACCAATGTATGGCCAAACTCTCTCAATAAACGGCTCTGCCCACAAGCAGCTTCTGCTTGTCGGCTTCCTCACTGCGCAGTCCTGCTTCCCACTCTTCTTTTTTGGCTCCTCTAACGGGGTCAGACCAGGGATCTTCTTGCACACCCATGCCAGGTGATGGACGTCGGCACAAGGTGCCCCGCAGAAGAGGCAGCTCGCCGAATGAAAGCGCTCTGGGTACCAGGTGTGGAGTTTTGCCGGTGTAGTGACCGTGTCCGTCTGTAACCTTCGCCAAATAAACTCTTCTTTTTTGCTTAGACTTTTGTGCGGTGCAGGAAATTCTTTCCTTACTTGTCGCAGAGTTGCCAAGTACTTGTTGTAAGGCATATCCGGCGCGGGTTCCACTGGACATGGAGACGAGTCCCGGTAAAGAGCTGCTCGGGCCGCGGCGTTAGCCGCCTCGTTTCCTGTATGCCCCATGTGACCCGGGGCCCATATGAGATGCACTCCCATGGCTTGAACTTGAACTTTCTTCAATATGCGTAACGCTGGTCTTCCCAAAACGCCTCGAGCGTAATTTCTGCAGGCCTTCTGCGAATCGGTGATCACCGTGGCTTGGGGATTGCAGCTGACGGCGAGGGTAATGGCCGCCTCCTCCGCTTGTTCCGCCGAATCTACCCGAATCGAGGCCACTCGAAGAATCTTCCCTTGAGCACTGGCCACGGCGATTGCAGCCACTCCAAGTGACGGTCCGGCGGCGTCCACGTAGAGAGTCCCCTCTCTGTTGTCCCATGAGTGAGCGATCGCCGCGGTCCGCGCTCTCCGACGTCCTTCGTCCCGTTCCGGGTGCATGTTCTTTGGAAGTTTGCTGATCTTGAACTTCTGTCTTGTGTCGTAGTCTATTTCTTCTTCCCCCTTGGGAACCTGGGTGCCGCCCGGGACTGCCATACCAAGTCTGTCGAGCAGCCATTTTCCATTGGTGGTAGCGTCCAGCCTCTTCAGCTGCGGTATTATCTGGGCCTCCGTGAAGCTCCTCCATGCTGTTGTGTACCCCCAGCGTGAGCAGCTTGTCCGTGGCTGTCCATTCCGGCAATCCTAGAGCGTTCTTGTATGCCTTCCTGAGGATAGCGTTCAGCTTGTTCATTTCGGTCTTGTTTAGCTTTAGGTAGGGAGTCCCGTAAGTTAGCCTTGAGACAATGAAGGCCTGCCACAAGCTGGACCGCCTCCTTCTCTTTGATGCCATGTCTCTTGTTCCTAATCCTTCGCATCATTCCGCCAACTTGCGTGGCCATAGTCTCCAGCAACTATATCGTCGCCTTGTTCCCCAGACCCTGCGGAATGTGCTGTCCAGGATCCTCACCACCTTGGGTTTTGGTACCGCTTGTCCGTCGACCAGGATGTTGATGTGTTCGACTTGCTTTTCCCGCGGGTTGTGCAGTATTAGCAATTCAGATTTCTCTGGGGCGCAGCGAAGACCGCAGCTCCGAGCGTACTCCGCCGCGATGTCGGCCGCCCTCTGAAGGCCTTCCTCGATCTGCTCGTCGCTCCTCGAACGACACCACAGAGTGATGTCGTCCGCGTAGATGGCATGCTCCACCTGCGGCACCGCTTGCAGCGCCCCGGGTAGACCACGCATCGCCAGATTAAAAAGCAACGGGGGCAGGACGGCGCCTTGAGGTGTTCCCCTCGGCCCGAGGTTGTATTTTCCTGACTTGATATTCCCGAGTGTAAACGTCGCCGTTCTCCCTGAGAGGAAGCTTTAAACATAGTTATAAGTCTTCCTTCCGCAGTCGACTTGGCTAAGTCCTCGGAGGATACTTTCATGCGAGACGTTATCGAAGGCCCCCTTCAGGTCCAGCGCAAGAATGCACCTCGTCTGTCCCTTCGGGGGGTCCTCCAGGAGGTCCTTGTATAGCCAAAGCAACACGTCCTGAGTGGACGTATGCGGTCGAAAGCCGAATTGCGTGTTCGGTAGAAGCTGGTTCTTGTCAATGTGTTTGATGAGTCTCGTATTAATGATCTCGCTCGAATGCCTTCCCCAGGCACGATGTTAGCGAAATCGGACGAAGATTTTTCAATCTGAGATCCTTCTTGGGCTTGGGGATGAACCGCACATCGGCCTGTTTTCCAGGCATCCGGCGTGATGCCTTTCTCCCAATATACTTCGTTAAAGTGCCGGCACCAGCTCCCTGAGGTCCCCCTCCGCCAGGTTATAGAGGAGCTTAGCCGTAATAGAGTCCGGCCCCGGCGCTGCCGTTTTTTTCATATTTCGCAACTCATATTCGAGTTCCTCTACTGTGATGGGTCTGTCCAGGTCCGGGTTCTCCCTTCCTTTGTAGTCGGGCTGCACCACTGGAGGGTCGAGGCAGAGGTATCTCGTGGCAAGCTGGTCCATAATTCGGTCTTGTGGCTCTGGGATCTTGAAAACCAGCTCCGCGAGTCGGTTGGTGGTGGCCGTCTTGGTCTTCCCAGGGTCGATAAGTGCCCGCAGGAGTCTCCATGACTGTGCCTACCCGAGGTTCCCTCTTATGCGGTCGCATACCCCATACCAGTTTTGGCTGGCCAGCTTGATCACATACTCTTCGGCTTTTGCCGTCAGCTCCGCAATCTTCTTCCTGAGGGCCTTGTTATGCCTCTGCCTCTTCCATCTCTTGGTGAGAGCCCGCCGTGCTTCCCATAGATGTAGGTGGTGCTTGTCCGACGTCCGGGTCCTTATCTGTGCGCTCTACCTCCGTGGAGAAGGGTTTGATGCTGTCCGAGATTGTTTTAGTCCACTCCTCGATGTTCTCGATGGTGGGAGGTATGCCGCTCCTTTGCTTCCTCTACTTGTCCCAATCCGTGATCTTGGTCTTTCCCAATTTTTGTCTTAAAACCTCTTCGGTGTATGATAGTTTCGATTATGCAATGGTCGCTGCCCAGTTGCTCCTGTAAATTCCTTCATTCCGCACTTTCCACGATCTTGAAAATCGTCAAGTCCGGGCATGTGTCCCTGGTCGTGCTAGAACCGGTTCTTGTCGGCTGGTCTGAGTCCGTGAGGAGCGTGAGACGCTCCCGGTTGATGACTTCTGCCAATCTCCTGCCCTTGGGTGTGACAAATCGATACCCCCATGCCGGGTGAGGCGCATTGAAGTCTCCGGCAATGACTACCGGACCCTCCCTGCTTCCTCCACGGCCGTAGACACGACTCGCCGAATGTCCGTTTTATGGTCTTTTGGGTTGCAATAGATATTCACCACGTGCACCCCTTGGTCTCCCGTTTTCACAGGTATCACCGTGAGGTAGCAGCTTGAGGCCCCTTGACTTTCAAACTCCCGCTTCGTTGCTGAGTACAGCTTATGCACCAGTGTCGCGACGTACTGATCCTCTTCAAAAGTAACGTAGTCTTTGATTTTCACGCTTTTTTTTTCGGGTTCTTGTAGCAGTATCACTGCCGGGGGAATTGCTTCTTGGGACACCCGCAGACTAAGGCTCGCCTGCTTGCGTCCCATCCCCCGGCAGTTCCACTGCCAAATCTTCATTTCTAGCTCTTTTGGTTTATGCATGACTCCGCGTCTGATGTATCCGACTCCTGTGGGCCTCCTCCGGTCTTCCTTTGGTTCGTGGTTTGTATCTTGGTGAGGCTGTCTTGCTGCTGTGCCAGTCTTCTTTCCAAGTTCTCAAATTCCATTGTCCTCTGTGCGAGATGCATGATTTGGCTGGTCATGAATTCTTGCAGCCCCCGGACAGCTCGCTGAACTGCTCCCTCGACTATCGCTTGAATCTGTCCAACAGAGTTACCCGCGTTGGCGTTTCGCATTCTCTCGTTCTCTCGTCTCATTTCTTCAATAGATTTCTTGTACTGGGCCAATTCCCTCTTTAGTTCTTGTACGTGCTTGTCCGCTCCCCCTTGCACCTTGGGCTTGTCGCCTTGACCCCCGGCCGTCGGTATCGCAGGCCACTTCCCGGGGTCATCGGTGTCGGTGCGAATTTCGCCTCTGGTAGCGTCTCCCTTGGTCTTCTTTCCTCGCTTGCGCTTTGTTTGCGATGTGGTCGTAGTCTGCGATGGCTTTCGCTGACAGCTGGCGGAGCGGCTCCGCGAGCGCGCGCGCGCCCTTGACTCGCTCCGCTTTGTCCGCTTTGTTTCCTTGGCGAGCCACCGCACCTGTGCCTCGCCGGTGCGCTGTTCTCTGCGGCTCTGTCTTTTCGCCTTGTCAGTCTCGGTTCTCTTATAAAACTTTTCGGGGCAGGTCCTGTCGTAAGTCCGATGGGCCCCCCCGCAGAGGGCACACTTTGGCGTGCACACGTGTCTCTCTCCTATGCTGGCAGTTCCACATAGCGTACATGCGAAGCCCGCGGGTCTGCTGCAGACGTCCGCTCGGTGTCCTACCTCGCCGCAGTTGAGGCACGCCGCCTTAGTTTTCTTATAGATGAAACAGGGCGTCTCCAACCAGTTGAAACTGACCGTGAATGGGACCTTGTTTCCAGCGAAGACAATGACGGCTGAGTGCGATTTCCCGATCCTCCTTGCATCCAGCACCTCGTACCCGAAGGCCTTGGTCTTCTGTCGTATCTGTTCATTCGTGAATTCGGGACGTACACTATGTATCACCCCACGACACGCGTCTTCGGTGGGTGAAACTGGGAAGTTGAGCTTCTTGATCCCGGCTCGTCGGAGCACCGCTGTGCCTGCTAGGCCTATCTGCCGAGCTCGCTTACTCGGGTCGGTGGAATCGTGGCCGTTGGAGCATTTCACGGGTGTTTGTGGATCCAGCGTTCTTGTTCGTCGTGGTTTATTTCGAGTACTTTTTCACTTTTTTTTTCTTGCTGCTTGTAGTCGGGACGCGTGAGAAGAGCACGTACAAAAATAAACGTCCGTTGATCGTCGCGACCAAGTAACTGAGCGACGCTGTCGGCCATGCTGAGTTGATCGTCGTAGGATTCCGTCGTAACCTGCTCAAAACTTACGACAATTTCGTTTCGTGAATACGAATTTGTTCTTACGTTTTGTCTTACGCACTCTTTTGGCGTAAGATGGTTTTGTGAATATGGCCTCTGCACTTCCGAAAGTCGCAGGAAAGGTAAGACAGACGCAGACGACGTTGCGAGCAGACGACGTTGCAAAGGAGCAGACGACGCTCAGATAGGGGGGTCGCGATCAGCCAATCAGGGCTCGGCGTTCTGACGTCACCGCTACCCCCTGCGCAAGAAGCAGACGAACTTGCCCTCCGCATAAAAGCGAGCTCCATTGTTTGAACGGTGCGCGTGTTCACTGGCAAAGTAGTTCAGGGCAGCATGCTCGCGCTTGTATGTTCCGCTTCGCTCGCACGATAAAACCAAATACCTTACTGGTAATGTATTTAGTGAAACAAAGCTTACCTTCTGCATATGTTCAACGCCCTCAGTTTTCACGGCATTACGCACTTGTTTATAATTATTGCTTTCGTTTCCCACTGCGATTTAGCTCGTGCTCTTTTGTGTGCTACGTGCATTAAGACCAAGGTAACCAAGGAGCATTCTATTTCACGGATTGTAAAAAAACAACAAAAAAACTTATGCTACTTGTCACGTGTGCCACAATCAATACACAATATTTTAAACTTAACATGTGGCCGCTTGCGTGAGCAAACAATGTTGCTTGTCAAGAATAATTGGGAGTGTACGAAATCACGTGGAAAAACTCGTTCTAATCACGCGACCGTTGGCATGCAGTGAATACTCATACTCGGCGCCAAGACTATTAGCGGTGAGATGTTTTGGTGGCGCCCTCCTGTGGGTCCCCCTTGTGACGTCATTACCTTGCAAACAACAAGTTTGATGGTGTTCGTTATTAGCATGGTGGAAGCTTGAAATCATTGCGCTCTCAAAGGAACACTGCCAACACCGTCAAAATTAAAGTTCCTTCATTCCTTTTATTTCCGTCGATGATAAATCCCCTTTCCGACGTCATAGTCAGCGTTCGGCCAATCGTGGAAGGCCGACCACAGCGACGCTTTCGGTCGCGCACGGGGCTAATAGAGCATTTTCGCATAACCTCGAACCAGCCAGTAACTGACGTACCCTTGACCTGGTGTATTTTTGGATTGCCCGCTGACACAGGGTATGCAACCGCCAAGGGTACGGCCGAAAAGGCTTAAAAACGGACGTCGTGCATGAGTTAGTTCCGAGTGCTACTTTTTACCGTGCTGCAATTTTCGAAAATCTACGGTTGTCTGGCTACCACTGCGTGGTCGTCGGATGGATAAATAATTTTGAAAAGCATAAGCACAATAGCCGAAAGTGTGTCATGAGCACAAGAAGCTGCAGCGCGAGTGTGGCTGCAATGTTATCGAGCTTCGCATTTTCCCCAAGAGTCTTTATTTATGAAGTCAGTCGATTGCGAGCTTGAATCGCGAGAGATTCGTATCAAACTCAACGTCACGCTTAAGCTCACGACCACTTCGTCTACGACAAGAGGACCGATTTTAATTCCCACTGCAAGCCCCTTGGTATGTGAAAGGTATGAAAAAGTCTACATGCCACCACTCAAGATGGAGCTATCAATGCCGAGAGCTTACCTGCATAGACTACATTAAACTGCTCACATATGCTTCGCTGTGGAAACTCAATCAAAACACCCCACCGTCTTCGTCCTCGTTCTCTCGAGGAGGCAAGGTGATGGCCTGTGAGTAGCCAGCTGGATTCAACCGGTCAAGCTCCAACCAAGTTATTGCAGCCCACCATAGCCAAGTTCCCCCCATACCCACACCGTTGCCTGCCCAGATAGCTGTACTGCCAGAACTAGCCGGTGTATTTTTTTCTAAGCCGCTAGACGGCGTCGTCGGCGCAGCAATTCTCAAAATGGCGGCGCCATTAAAGAAAAGGTCTATAGACCAACTCAACTTGCTGACGTCATACGACCGCGGTGGCGCTGCTGTCGGTACTGCGCATGCGCTAACGCTTCATTCCTCCCAAATTTGGTTTCTGCGCATGCGCAGTGCCCACACCTGTTGTGGGCAAAGCGGGCTTGTTTGTAAACAGTGTGTTGGTTTATAGACCTTTCCAAAAACGAGCTTGTGGCCGGTGCCATTTTGAGCGTTCGTGCGTATGGCGCGTGCTTTGCTCGCTTTCCGAAGCGACGAACACGCACGTGCTGGGCTGTGAAGATCGCACGCTGGACTGTGATTTTGTAAACATTAGAAAGGTCTATTGGTACAAATCCGTTTCATCTTATGTTGTACCGCAGCGAAGGCTGGAAGCGCGAGCTCATAGCGTTGGCAGCTGCCCTTTGTGCACGAGAGCTTGGGCCCCCGAGATGTGCCCTAGAGCGAGAATCTCGCGCTTGTAGCCTTTCCTGGGGTACACATCGCGACACTGTTAGCGCGATCACGACATCGGCGCAATTTCACATTTTACCTCTAAATAGTATTAGAAAGCACGAACTTTTATCGCTTACATTATAGAACTAAATGAGCTCTTTCCGTAGCAATAATAACTTGGATGACATCCCTTGGTTTCAAAGAGAAAAACTGGAAAACCCGGCGATCGCTTGTTCGCGCTAACAGTGTCGCGCTCTGTACATCATAAGGTGAAACAGAGAATAGCTGCAAGCAGGTGGAGTTTTTCTATCAACCCAGAGCACGGTGTGAAATACACTCTTTAGGTGAGGACACGGCGGGGCTGAACGCGCGGCGCGAGGAATCAAATAGCGTTCGTTCGACGGGCATCCGAAAGGCTGCATCATTCCGCTGCCACCGTGCCCGCGGCTGACAGTGTCGCCGGTGGCCAAACGGCGAAACTGTGTGAGAGCGAAAAAAAAATGATCTCGTTGCCATGACACCCCTGTACACCGCGTGGTCTTTCTGCACGTGCGACAACGTCGCTGGAGCTCTGCGCGTGTGGTACATGAGACGGCACGAGCCGTCTTGTACGTGCCCACGGGTCGACGACTCACCTGCCGGCACCGCTTGAAACCATATTGAGAGCGAGAATGAGAGAGAGTGAAGAGCGATCTTTTTTGGGCACGTCGCGAGGAGCGCGCTGTCCTCACCTGAAGAGTATTATCTTACACCGTGACCCAGAGTTAGAATGTTTCCTACCTTCAGTAGGGCGTTTTCAGATAAGATCGAACACCATGTCCGGTGACCATTTTTAATTTCGATAAAAAAAAATATTTTGATGGTTTTATGCCGAGAAGAATAAAACCAATCCTTGTGTTCGGAAAAAAAAAAGGTTTTGTCTTTGCGAAAAAAAAAATTGTAAGCACCTCTCAGTCACGTGCGAGTTTTGCATATCGCGCGATGTTTACGTTTCGGGCAGCTTCCTAAAAAAATTGTTCTGACTGCGGGTCTAGGAATATTCACTGACAAATTAGGCATAGGAGGAAATGACAAAAAGACGTCCTTCGTCGCATCAACGTCAAAAACACCATTGGCAACAAATAAAACTAACGAAATAGCCATCCCCTTATCGAGGACTCTCTTTCCCCTAACTCGCAGCAGGGCGCCAAGAGCGAGGTGTCGAACAGCGTGCATCAAACGTCCAAACACCTACAACCCCAACATAAACACTCAAACTAATAATAATGACCCCCTCCCTCAAAATAAATAAATAAAAACAAATAACGCCTGCCATCTTATTGCTCAGGAACCCTCCGTTCGCCCTGCCCTCCTATCTCCCCACGACCTGCTAAAATGGTTGGCCGGCAGCACGACTTGTACTTTGTTCCGTGTTATTGGACGGGCGAGGGTCGCCTGAGGCGACAGGGTTGAGCTAACGCCACGCCGAGCAGGTAATGGTCTCGCTAATGGCGATGCTGCTGCTGCGGCGCCTTGCTTTCGGCCTCCCTTGTCGACACCGCCGGGCCCAGCTGCGGCGTAGATGGTGTCCTCGTGAAGCTAGATGTACTCGGAAGATATTTGCGAAACTTTGTTCGGCCCATGATCTACAGGGGGAACAGCGCACCAGCAAAACTGTCACTCTAGTCAACACACATACAAAAGAAAGAGATACTTACACAGCGCTGACTGTCAACTCTCGGGTGTATTTACACTTCTTTGTCTTTTTCTACTTTATTATAGGCTAGGGCATGGAATAATTGACCCCGTAAGTGATGACGTCACAACAAGGCGTCTGGGTCCAAACAAACCTTTGCTAGGGACGTTGCTATGGACTAATACATGGAGACTCCACATGAGGCTAGATGTTTGCTTACAAGTAAGTAAATACTTTTTTGTAAACAACCTAACTTCTTGATATCGAATTATGAAGATGTTCTTGTCGTCTCAGTGCCGTATCGCAACGATGAAAGCAATTTCTGAAGACTTGCACTCCGCTTTGCTTCGATAGCAGACGACACGATAGATTTGCTGGCCTCTGTTGCAGCGGGCGTCTTCATTGAATTGCGTCGGTAAACGAGCGACAAAAACAAGTGCATCACCATGGCCGTAGAGGCCTCCGCAATGTGCGGTTTTTTTTGTTTTTTTTTCTGGGAAGAACCCAGCTTAGTTACGAGGGGTGAAAATGCAGTAAAATCAAACCACGTCATGCAGATCAGTTACGACGACGACCTGAAGTGCATTACCGGCGTAGTGCAGGCCAGCATGAGAAACAAATCGTACGCCGTCGAGGTAAGTCGTTTGTTATTATTATTATCGTGGTTGTCAGGTTATTAAAGAATAGCATGTCTATCGCAATTTTGCAGTATTTTGCTTTTTTTTCCCCTTGATATACATCAAATTCCGTGGATGTGCCTTTTGGTGAAGATCTCCATCGAACCCGCGATGCGAGTACAATCTGTAATGAAGTCACCTTATGTTTTTTATCGAGTTCTTTCGCGCTTTGGGGTCTTGCGGAAATCTGAAGAAACTGCAAGGGTCTTTCACCACGCGATGGTTACAACCAGGTATACGAAGCACCCTCGCATAGCGCGAGTCCGGAAACAAAATTTGGGATCTCTACCGATCGCCTGAAGTGCTTTTCTCACGGGTGGAATACGATCTTTTAGCAGACGATCATCTCGATCGACGTCCGGACTTTCGATAAACCATATTTTGCATCGCACCCCACTATGAATTCTTATAAGTGTCTGAAACTCATTATATTTCAAACAAACGCGATGTCAGAATATCGTCTTTATTCACACGATTCAAACGACGGCCCCGGTTTGACCGGCCGGCGTGCGGCAGACGGCATACTTCTTGCATTCGTTGTCTGCTGCAGGCATCTTGAGGACCGGAAGTTGCAGTCGTTAATATTTCACAAACGAGCGATTACCGGCACACTTCTGTGGGAACATATATGACATTCAAGATTTCTACATTTGTAATTTTTATAAGTTTAAATCCTACTCCTGATTTTTGAACGGTCGGGTTTCGTAGCGAAACCGAGCGTCCATAACAACGACCCTAGCAACGGTTTGTTTGGACCCATGACGTCACACTTACGGAGTAAATAACTGGTCTTTTTTTCTTTTCTTTCGATATGAAGCTAAATTTAAAGCTAACTAAATTAAAATTAATGTAGGGCTAGGTAGTCTAATTCTTTTTGCGATAAGGTTATTGAGGGAGTACTAACACATCTGTCGTTAAGTTTAGCGATATTCTCTGCCTCGATAATTTCTCTTGTGAGCTGGTTGTGGTGCTTGCCAAGCACAGCGCAGTTACTCAGCCGCACTCAGAGCCGTTTATACTGAGAGAGTTTGGCCAATGGGCGGAGCTTGTTGGCCGCTAGAACAAGTGGATTTCGCGGTAACACAATATGACGTTACTTCTTTGTCTTGTTCATTCCTGAGAAATCGCGTAGAGTTCCTATGAGTCAGAGCCACAATATGGCGGACGGAAGTAGTCATCCCCCGGTTGTCAGACTACGCTGCTGTGGTTGTCAGGCTGTCAAAATCTCCTTAAGAAGGCCAAACTCTCTCAGTATAAACGGCTCTGGCAGCACTGAGCAGCAACAGTCTTGACAGTGAATGCCTAAATGTCCGGAGTTTTTGTTGGTGTGTGTGTTCTTGTCCTCACGAAGGCGATCGTTGAGACATCTTCCGGTTTGACCTATGTAGAGTTTTCCACAAGAGAGGGGAAAGAAGTACACCACCTTCTATGTACAAGGGACAAAGGTGTTCTTATGCTTCTTTTTGCAGCCGACAGTTGTAATTGGTGGGGTATTTACTTTTTTGCACAAACTGCGAAGTTTGTTAGGAGCTGAGAAGATGACATCCACGTTTACTCGGTTAGCTATTTTCTTCAGTCCTTGAGAAAAATTATAAATATATCGCAGAATGATGGGTCTCTTTGTTTTGTCTCTTTGTTTTTGTTGAGTGCAAACGTCTTGCCTGCTTTCGTTGATGAGCTTTTCGGCCACTGATGTTAATAACGAGATGGGGTATCCTGCACTCTTTAGTCGTGAGACTTGCCCGTTGAAGCTTGTTGGGATGGAATGCGAGCAGGATTTTGTGAGTGAGTTTTTGAGGCATAATCGCACGATGCTCCTTTTAACCAGTTTTGAATGGGCCGAGTTGAATGGTAATAGCGGTTTGTTTCCCCTGGGCTCATAGGACAAGCATAGATGGTAAGGTAACATGAAGAGCCGGAGATCCAGGAATCTTAAGGAGCGCTCGTTTGGAAGTTCATGAGTGATTTCCAATGGACTCATGCAGATTTTAAAGCTGTCGAGGACGTCGGCAACCATGCTGGTAAAGTTGCTATCGTCGGATGCTAGAACGATTAAATAATCATCGCAGTACCGGAAAACTCTTATAACTTTGGAGGTGTCTAATGAATCTTTTAACGTCCTGTCGAGGTGCGCTAGATAGAGATCGCTGAGAACAGGTGCAATGCACGATCCGATGCAGACACCCCTCTTCTGTAGGTAGGGTTGACCATCCCAGATATCGAAGGTCGACTTGAGGTAGAATATCGCTAAACTTAACGACAGATGTGTTAGTACTCCCTCAATAACCTTATCGCAAAAAGAATTAGACTACCTAGCCCTACATTAATTTCACTTGAGTTAGCTTTAAATTTAGCTTCATATCCAAAGAAAAGAAAAAAGACCAGTTATTATCCCATGCCCTAGCCTATAATACAAATAGAAAAAGACAAAGAAGTGTAAATACACCCGCGAGTTGACAGTCGGCGCTGTGTAAGTGTCTCTTTCTTTTGTATGTGTGTTGACTCGAGTGACTGTTTTGCTGGTGCGCTGTTCCCCCTGGAGATCATGAGCAACCAACTCGCCCGAACCTCTGTGTTAACGAAGTTTGTTCGGCCCTCTTCGGTTAGGCAAGAAAGAAACCATCATATTCAATGACGGCTTAAGAACAGCAGGACGTTGTATCGGCAATTGGCTAGCAACATCATCGTCTGCAGGTGCGCAGGCACCAGGCAGCACGTGCCAATAAATGGAACGTCGGCCTAGGGCTCGGACGTCGAGACGTGTCAGCAATCATGCCTGTCTCCTCTTTGTGCTAATCACCCACTGATACAGACGTGGCCAATAAAATTGTAGGTTAAGTTGCAATTATTATCACCCCGACGCCAATAAAATTGTTACATTAGTCGATAAGATCGGAAAAGGAATCCCGAAGCAAGATGCGCGATTATATTAAGTTACACGATGGATTTGTTTAACGACCATAAGGACACAAGCCGCTTAAGAAGCACAAAACTTGGCTTGCCATCTTCACCCTTTTTGTATATAAATGTTCAGACACCGAAAAGTTACGTTTCCCAAAATGAGTCGACATATGCCTATGATATGAAGAAAAACAATAATAAGGAGGTTATGGCTGCTGACTAAGGCTTTTTGATGTAAATCGCGCCGTAGGAGCTTCACACAAGCTAGACGGTGTATTCGCTGTACACACTGAACCCATGGGAATGTAAGGGTTGAACCTTGGAATACGGAGCTTTCGGCGCGGTCTTTTCCGTAAACGCAGGTCCACTGACGCTCTTTCCGCTCAACGCAGAATGAGAGGTTCGAGATTGTTGGCCTCAAGATGAGCTTCAACATATGCGTAATCAAAATCTTGGAGTAGTTTAGAGCGGACAAAACTGGGCGCTTGATTCAAACCTCGTGTTTAAGCGCGAGTTGTCTGCTGGAATTCGCTTTCTGCTTGCAATTCACTCGGTGTCATATTAGTGAAATAAAAAAATAAAAATATTAGATGTCTGATTTTTTTTTTTTTTTGCATAAGGTAATCGCAACGGTCGGCACACAGCTTGACCTTCAAACTTTATAGAGGTTTCAGGTACAAACTAACGCGACCTTTTTGTTCAATAGCAAAGTATGCCGTCTTATTAAAGTGGAGTCTACGAAGAATTTAACTAGACTTATATACGACTTGTTGAGAGCTAATCCGCGAAGAAAACTGTCTTTGGAACATCTTGTAATATCAATTCAATATTTAAATTTCTGGATTCAAAAAATATATTTCCTACTCGTATTCTTTTGTACATATTTTATAATATGCGTCTGTCCTGAACTAACCTAAGGTTCAGTGTTCGAAAGAATTTTAGTCTCACTACACTTTATGTGAGAGATGCCATGAACCGTCAGGAACGCGTGACTGACGAGAAAATAGGAATTACTGGAACGCGAGTAATACCCGCCGGCCCTTCAAGTCCTGCCGGGCACGTCTTTATTTCGTCTAAAGGGGGTTTTACATGCAGCGATTCCACGGCTGAAATCGCTGCCGCGAGTGGTGCGGCGGCACGGATCGCGAGGTTTCATTTCACATGAGCGTTTTCTGCTGTTGCGACGGCCAATTGTGCTTGCAGCAAGCAGATGCGCACAGTCGGTTGCAGCAACTTCTAACAACAATTTTAATTCCTTAGTTTTCAGTTTCCCCTTTAATTTCACCTTAATAAAACGAAAAAAAAGCGTCGAAAATACTAAATAAACCTTGGTCTTATTTGTTTATGGTTCTTTTTTCAAACTTCGTTTTTGCGGAGGATGAAACCTCGGATCATCCTAAGGCAGCGGCATGGGCAGCGCCTTTCTCGGTTGTAAACACTCCAACTGATATGGCCGACCCGAATCTCCCGAACCGGTAGTGGTGCAGTGGTCTCATACCGGTCTTGCCGATCACATTCACGGCCTCAGTCACCTCTTCCCCAGAGTTTCTTTTTGGTTCCATTGTTCCTAAATTCTATGAGCTGTGCGTCCCAAAAATCCCGACGCTTCGACACTTCACTTATAACCAGTTCATTGAACTGGGCGCGATACATTTTCTTACTTGGTGGACGATCTTTTTTCGAAAAGATACGTCAATGTCGCTCAGTTCTTCTTCTTCTTTTATTTTTCTCACTAGCGCTCGCACGAGCCACTTCCGATTAGCGTATTTTGCGCTTGCTACAGTTGGTACTCAAGCAAGGAAAGCAAAAAAGGGCCGCGTAATTCATTGAGAAAACAAATTTCGAGGAAGGGGACAGCAATCCCCCTCTTCCATAATCTCCTGAACAGTACCGACGCCACTGCTGAAGCAAAGAACTTGAAAGAAGCTCGACCCGCTGGAAAAAAAGAAACCGGAAACCAATCGCTTGCGTGCTTTCTCTGCTTGTCGTCTGCTTCAAGAACTTGAAAACGCCGCCGTCCTATGCGCCAGCTTTCTCGCAATGTTTTTCCTTCTGTCACGTGATTTCCCGCCGCGCTGTGAGTGGCCAGCTGGGAAGCTGCCGCTCTGCCGCGCCGAAAAATTTCCAACCTGGGGCCCTAATCTGGACACTTGGCGGAAAAGTCGGCGAGAAATCTGGCGGCTGTGATTGGCCGGCGCCAAGGTCAAGTGCGGCGCCGGCCAATCACGGACGCCAGATTTCTCGCCGGTTTTCTCGCCAAATGTCCAGATTAGGGCCCCTGGTGGAACCGTGCCGCTCAGCCACTGCGGCTGGCCAGAGCGTCGCGACGGCAGAAATCGCGCAGCTCTAGGGCCAAACTCGCTGCATGTGAAACCCGCTTAAAAGGGAAGGCCGGCGCGCGATAAATGCGCTCCGAAAACGTCTTTGCATTTAAATCAAGAATTTCCAGACGGTGGAATGAAAACCAGGCGTGCCGTTCTACGTAGCGAAGATCATGGTTCGGAGACCTTAAAGAAACCGCGCCTTGATCTCAGCTAAGCGGATCGCACTCCCCCCGACAACACTGAGTGGCGAGCGTTGCCCTGATTGTCCCCGGCTTACGAGGGCTTAGGAAAAATCGGGTCGCCGTTATCTCCTCCGGCTCCCATCTTTCGCCTTTTCGACTCGGTGCCCATTGGGCGCCTTCTCGTAACAAACACACGCTGTCACCTATACTCCGTTTTGCCTCAAGATGGACCGCAGCGGACGTTACGAGCCGCGTTAGCCAATCGGGCGCTTTACGCGTGTCACGGGACATCACGCTCCGCCCGCCTTATCGGGTGGTTACCTAACACGGTACGAGCTAGGAATCGGCTCAATGTGAAGAGAAAGTTTTCTGCTTCTTGCGCACGAGTTGTGGTGACGTCAGTACGACGCCGAGCTCTGACTGGCTTTTATTGAAAGGTTAGTGGGTAGGTCTCAATGCAAGATGCCGCGAGGTCTACCCATTATTTTTAATATATAATATTATTATAGTATAATACAATATATTCAGCCAATAGGAGCTCGGCGTTCTGACTTCATCGCAACCCATGCTCATGAAGCAGACGAACTTGCGCTCCGCATACCGTCTCGGCGACCCCGCGGTTTAGCCTTGACATCCTTTTCAGACGCTGCGAGACCCGCTTTTCACCATGCTCGCGTAATGTAGGCGGCGCTGCATGAATCCACTAATAATGACGGTTGTCAAGAAAGGAGCAGGTCTTGTCTTCTAGGTGGTATAGATTGACTCCGGTGACTCGTAGCGTCCGTTGCGGTCCATTGGAGGATGAAGCGGAGAGTAGCTTCGCTGAATCTTAAAGAAGCTGTGCAACGATTTTAACGTTAAAAGAATTGGCATCTTCTTCTTTTGACATTGTTCACCTTGTCACAAATGACAGAAAACACACCTCTTTTCATCGAAATTATGCGATTCCACCGCGTAATAGAGAGGCAAAAATTAGAAAATTCCCCGACCTACAGCCGCGACCGGCGGCCTTGAAAAACACGCAGTATGACGTCAATGGGGTTATTGTAGAAATATAGCAAGTTGTGCGAACACCTGCTCGATAAAATGAAACTTTTCTCTATATCTTGTCGTTCCAACATAAATATAAATGCGTCAAATTCCTGGTATCATCGACAAAACTTTTATTATACGGAGTTTTAGTGGCGCCATCTATCCTAGGTCCACAAAACCGTCAGCTCTATCTACTACCCCGAATACGGTACCGCGAACAACCGCGAGAAGCCAGAGGTGGAGGAGGACAGGGCCGGAAGGGTATGACCGGACCCGCATGAGACTTTCCTCCTTTCACCGTATTGTTCGCGCTGCACCCGCCAGCACGTGGTCACGCGGTCGCGAGCGGATGAGTTCTCGCTGCTCACTGATGGCTCTAGAGAGATAACTTTACCGGAACCCCGCGCCTAGCCCATCGACGTCACTGCGCACGTGACCCGGAAGACGATGTACGAGTTGAGAGGTGGCAAAAACCTGGATATTTTTCTTTTTTTTTAAATAAAAACTAGGCTATCCACGCTAAATCTGTTTTCTGTAGTTCACTTCAGAAGTCTCAGGCATCAACTTCCACCATTATTTAAGCAAAGCCCTGAAATTCTTACACACCTCCTTTAAGGAGGATCAAAGCGGAATTGGTTCTTTGCGAGGTAATCTGTGTCGCAACAGCAATATGTAACCCTTTTCTTGAGTCGTATAAGGTCCAATCAACACTCAATAAAATAAGAATTTTTTTATTTTTTTTTTTTTTGGGGGGGAAGGGAGGGGGGGGGGAGAGAGAGGTTGCGTCTGCAGATGCGCAACGGTTGTGGCGGACGCGGTTTTCTGCTGTTTTCGATGGTGCTTGCGTCGCCTTGCAGACTTGGGAAGTAATCCGTTACTTTTTCAAGTAATTTTGTAAATGTTACCTTACGTTTTTCGGAAGTATTTTGTAATGTGATTTCGTTACAAAATATTGGTAACGGATTACTTTAAGTACTCGTTACGTTTCTTAAAATATGAGCATAATAGAGTAACTGGGGCAATGCAGCAGAACATTCAGCAGCATAAAAAGAGTAAGTTCTACAAAATAGAAAACACCTGGAAGGGGAGAATAGCCGAAAGAACAAAACACGATTTTTTTGTTTGACCGGTCACTAGAACCACTAGAAAAACGGGCAATGCACGTACAAATATGCGAAAGACAAAGGTCAGGTAAAACAACGCCCAGTAGGCTCTCCGTCGCCTTCCATCGGGTTTTTCTTTTTCTTCCGGGCAGGAGGAAGCTCTTTGTGTTTATCGGTTTTTGACTTTTACACCTTTTCACCCTTTCCAAATTCCTTGACGTCTCCCGCCGCCTGCACAGATATCAAACGCGGTTTCGTACTCCCTCGATTCGTGGGTTCACAACTCGCGTAACAGACGATGTAGCCTCGCGCGAGGAGGTCGAATTCTCTTTGCATTTGATGTGCGCTACTATATCCTAGCACGCTCTTGAGGAACGGCCGAAAAGCGTCCGGCGCAACTCTAAGAACATCGTCTTCGACGGTACGGATGATACTTATTTTGGTTTACTTGTCTGGGCAAAGTGGTCGAGTCTACTCCTCACGTTACGGTGGAGGGGCATGTTCCAACTCACAGTGGCATGTCCCAAACCTGCTGATATTCGAGTTTGAACAAGTTCGATGTTTTCGAACTTCTATGAGAAGATTCGAAAAAAGTGTGACCTAAGTTCGACTCCTGTGCGCCAGAACAAAATTTTGAGAACGAGCTGACACTGTAAACACCCAAGACCAAGATCCTTTCACTCTCAACGAGTGCATCATTCAAAACTGGTGACTCCTGTTACATGTTCGAATGAAAACGCTTAAAGATTATTTTTCGGTGCATACCATAAACCTATAGAACGACCTACCTAGTGACGTTGTTGAAATAAATATATTTTGTGCTTCGACGAATTTCCTAAATTGTGTGTGCTAATTTGTTTTAACATGCTATCGCCGGTGCGCTGCATAGCGTATTCACCGGTGTCAATGTTTAAATAGGTGTAATGATTTTTTTATCAACCGTGATTTAGCTAATTCCATAGAAAAAGATTGTTATCGGTGTGGGCAGCTGAATATATTGTGTAAATACAAGATGTGTACAGGTTCGCTCAAAGTAAAACGGAGTGGCGAAGCAGGTGGCCAAACTAGGGTGCCTACATGTCTTTCTGTCTCAGAATGAAGACATCCATTGTTGCCCTGAATGTGCCAGCGCGTAACACTCTGGCTCACTCGGTGCGTGACTTGGGCGGAAAAATGGTTTTATGCATTAGCCAAAGCTACGCGCTCGAGCTGAGTGACTCCGGATTGCGCGCACTTCAAATGCATAAGAAAACATTGGGCGGAAAAAAAGGCTGAGATGTCACCACTCAAGCAAAAACGCACGTGTGTATGAAGGCACTCTAAGCCAAAATAAAGCCCCTTATGCGTGGGAAATGGCG
>JABSTQ010000168.1:0-21844 GCA_013358835.2 Ixodes persulcatus | reverse complement strand
TTTTATTTTGATATATGATCTCCCGTTATTAATTAAACCTTTCATGAGCCTATGTACGAAACTGCACCCCGAATTTCGCCAGTGTCAATGGCTGACATCCGTAGGTGCTGCGTGACGTCACAAAACGCAAAGGCCTGTCGGATGGTCGGGATAACAAGCGTTGGTCGATGGATGTCTTGTATTTTGTTTCGAATTATATAGTCTCCTAGGCTGTACCCTACTTAAATACGGTTCTTTTAATGCAGTTCCCAAGCATTTGCAAAAAAAGCCACGCATTTTAGCAGGAAATTACTCGCAGACAGCCATAAGCTTCGAGCAAGCGTATGCCGTTTCGCGCAAACACAACTGCGACGGCCACCGATCGAACTAGAGGCGCTTGCAAAGCAAAGGATGCAGATTTAGCCTCTGAAGCGGCACCTAAGTACACGAAGCGGCATCTGGGTACACATGTCAGCGGATCCAGTGGATCGGTGATGAGGCTGCGCGTCGTTCCCTCAGAGGCGATGTCCGCGGGTCGAAGACAAACGGCGAATCGTTCAAATGCATGTCGTCACTTGACTTGGACGAGCTTGGTGAATCTTAGTCACGTTCCATTTTCACACGCGGGTCAAACAGAATCGGGCTGCACGCGTGCTAAAAACAACTTCTGGCATCGTTTCCAGATGGCCTAGCTGTTGGTTTCGGTTTCGCTGCATAATCAAATTGATTGATCTGATTTAGGCGAGGAGTGGATGGACGTAGTTTAATATCGTTGGCACAGCGTCACACCTCAGCTTACGAGCCTTCTGTTCGCTTAGAGCTCAGCTCGTAGCTCTCTTCTGTGAGATGATTGCTGCATAAGCGGGATCTCGATCTTGACGGGAACCTATTCCCTACGCACGGCAACGATCCACTTCGCTCGGCACTGCACGTCTCGTGGAAAAGTGTGGAAGTCATGTCTTGGGCTCGCATGTGCTGCCCGGTGGTTGTGGCAATCAACCGCGCAACAAAAAACTCACCCAACTACTAAACAAGTTGAGCACAACAACAAAAACGAAGCACGCTGAGGCAGACAAAAATTCTCGCTTTGTGTTTTGTGACGTCAGAGCTTCAATGTTGCCAACGAAAGCAGCGTTTACGCTAGAATGCGATTGGAGCAGCATAAATTCAATTACTCACGCAGAGGGGCGTATAAAATTCAGATATTGCACGTACGATCCTTCTCGAGGCAATAACAATGATATTCAATTGTTTTCTCGAATACAAAATTTGACCGGACAATCCCTTTAAGGGCCGACTATATAGCGTCGTGGAGGCTTGCCGCGCGCCGCTGGCTACCGCGGGCTGCCGACCAAAACCAGTTTTCGCCCTCAGCTGAATGCTGCTTGGCGCCGCCAAGGCAACCTGTCCGTGCACCTCCGGGTGCACCTCGAGGTGCTTAGGTGCACCTCGGGGTGCTTAGGTGCACCTCGAGCTTTTTGTTTGTCATTTTTGTCCAGCTCGCTTGCACCTTTGCATTTAATTGCATTATAATCGAGCCAATGTGGCCTCCTCGTGTTGTGACGCCGGACGTCGGTGCCGCCCTGCGGCGCCGACCGGCGGCGCTGTCATGCCTTTATTCATGCCTTTATTCTCACGAATGTCATGCCTTTATTCTCACGAATACGACGCCGGGCGCCGCTTCCAAAGGACGCGCATCCGCTTATTACGGGTGTCGACAACAGGCGCCGCGCCGCATGGTGGCGCAGTGATGCAGCTCGGCCACGGCTCGCATGGTCCGTAAACTTTTGTGACCGACTGTGTACGGTCTTTTTTGCTTTATGTCTCCCCGCACAACTTCGCGGCAGTAAACGTTCATTTTAAGTTTTATAAATCAAGCTTATGTTTTGTTTTGGTGACAATACGCTCTTATATAATATTTGATCATATGCGTTCATTAGACTAAACTATTTCTTATACAGAGATATTAAGGTTTTTCATTGGGGGAATATTAAAATCTAAACAGTCCCGTTTGAGTTGCTATGGCATTTGAGCTGGGACAGTCTGCATGGCAAATATTTTAAAACGTCAACTTCTAATCGTTACAACCATTCCCAGTTAAAACATATATTATTAAAATCTAATCTGTCCCGTTTTAATTCTTATGCCATTTGAGTGACAGACTGAAGAGAAAATATTTCAGAGCGTCAAGTTTTATAGAGTTTTACAGACAATCTCATTTAAAAGCATTATTAAAAACTAAACTGTCCCGTTTAAGTTTCTATACCATTTGAACTGAGACAGACTACAGAGCAAATATCTTAAAGCGTCGAGTGTTACCCAATTTTTATTGTCAGTTGCACTGTCATGCATGGTTGAAGCTTAATGTAAATTGCCCCGTTCGAATTTATATACAGTTTAAGATGGATGAGGCTGTAAAGCAAAGATACGTTAAGTCCTACCTAAGTTTAATTGCAGTCCCACTGACAAGCATTGACTAATTAGGACGTAAATTGCCCGGTTAAGATTAATTTATCACTTCAGCTGTGTCAAGCGTAGGAGGAAGTATGTTTAAGCGTCAAGCTCTACCCAATATTTATTATTCATTTCACTGACAAATATGATATAATTTTACTGTAAACAGACCCAATTTTAGTTTATAGACCGGTTTAGATGGGTCAGGCTGCACAGCAAAAATGTTAAAACGTTGCTTTTTATATTTCAATCTTCATTCCCACTCTCAAGCTCGGACTAATTATAAGTTAAACTGTCCAGTTTTATTTCACGTGCCACTTGAACTGAGTCAGCTTGCCAATAAAATATTATGAAACAACAAGTTCTTCTTAATAATGAATGTTTATGACCATTTAACGTTTGTAACTATGTACCTTTCCTGATTACAAACCAGACATAACAAGATATTTTTTCTTCTGAAATGATATATTCCGCTCTCAAGCTTTAATCACGTCATTTTTCCTTGTATATGGGGCCAGCTGAACATGAAAAACTCACAAAGAAAAATTATAACAATGGCACCGCAGGACTAGCAACCTTTAATAATGCCCCTTCTTCATTTTCTGCTAATCCCTTGATTCCGGTTTTTTTTTTCTTCACACTAAATTAGATTTTTTTTTGTATTCTTTACACTCAATTTAGGTTTTATTTTTCTTTACACTTAATTTGGGATTTCTTTTCCTTTACCGCATTGACCGTTCTGCTGTCGGAATGGTCTCATTCCTCCTCTTCTGTCTTCTTTAAGCGATTTTCCTCTTCTTTTCTTCTTTTTATGCCTGGGACTCAAGTCACTCCGCAGAAAAATCGTCTCTGAGTTGTGCAGTGCAACGGAAAGGGCACAAATACAGTCCTGGCCTTTTTTTTTTTCGATGGCTAGGGTTTCCAGCAGTTCACGGGCGGGTTGATGCTTATGTCGCCCCACGATGTTTAGGTTGCACAATGTTGCCTCGCATTGGCATGGAGAGGTGTCCTGCTGCTGTCGAATTTCGCAGAGGTGTGGCATGGTCCCTGGTTTTATCGTTAATACAGCGCCCTATCTGCCCGATATAACATCTTCCACATTTTAATGGAATGCTATAAATGACTTCCTTTTGACATTGGGCGTACATTGTCTTGTGTGCGATGTTACATGTCTCTTGGTGCGTACGTTGGTTTTTCTTTACCCTGCCGCACATTGAATACCCCTTGTTCGGCGCGGAGCATATCACTTGGACCCCTTGCCGACCTGCGATCTCTTTTAGCCGGTGAGCGATGCCGTAAAGATATGGTGCTACCAATATGGGATTTCCAGTCTTTTTCTTTGTTGTTCGCTCGTTTCCTTCCTGTCCGCGCTTTAAATTCTGGGAGATCTTTTTCACATATTGATACCAGTAGTGTTTCCGGGTACCTAGCATCAAGTAGTTTGGATATTTGAGTGTCAAAACTACTCTGGATTTGGTGTTCACATGACTTCTTTAAGGCAGATGATAGTGCTGTGGTGGCGACCCCACATTTCACACTCTTTGAGTGTCGGGATTTGAATGAAAGAAACCCTTTGCAAGACCGAGCTTGGTATCTCCAGCAGACGTGGCCATCTTTAAAGTCTAAGGCAAGATCAAGGCATCTGATAGGTTTGTTTACGGGTAGTTCATGAGTGAACTCAAGTCCCGAGCAGCTCTGTTCAAAGCATCTCATGACATACTCGCGGCAATCATTGTCTTGTGCTTCTACCTCCATTCCACAAACTATTAATAATCATCAACGTACCGGAAGATGACTTCAATCCGGGGATCTTTCATGCTTTGTTGGATAGCAAGTCCGCATTTTGCGAGAAACACATCGCTGAGGTAAGGAGCCACTCGAGACCCGATGCGTACACCCCTTTTCTGGACATACTGCTGATCTTGATGGGATACCACCGTCGCCATCAAGTAAACACGCAGCAATTCCAAAAAGCTGTCGAGAGACATGCCAGCCGCACTTTTAAATGATGTGAGACCTTGCTGTTCAATTGTTTCTCGAAGTATGTTTAGGAGGCATGCATGGGGGATGGAATAATACATTTCTTTGATGTCAAGGGAAAATCCAGAGGCAATTTTATATCCATTTTACTGAAGAAAGGAGATCACACTTTCTGAGTTTGGAATCTTGAAGGGGTCTTGTACCTGCACTCGGGACAGTTGTTTGGCCAGAAAGGTTGACACTTGTGCTTGCCAAGTATTTCTTTCTGATAGAATTTCCCGGAACGGAATTCCCTCGTTATGTGCCTTGGCTGAGAAAAGGATCGAGAATTGGTCACTCTTCGATCCTTTGACTTTTGTGACGAGACTGCCTAGCTGGGTTATTTTCTAGTATCTTCAAGATAGTTTTTTTGTTGATGTAGTTCTTTTTTATCCTCTGGAATTAAATTCTTGGCGATGGCTTGATCGGCTCTTTCTCCGTACTTTCCTGTATCGAGGACGACGAACCCACCCTCCTTGTGAGATACGCATAGTTTCAAATCTTTGCTCCGCAATTCTTGCACTGTAGGGCCAAAACTTATTTTTTGATGTAGAGGGTTCCTCAGGCTTGCAAGGCAAGCAATCCCTTCATTTATGACCTGCGATGTTTTTTCTTCTGGAGCTTTGGCCGCGATGTGTCTTACCAGTGCAACCTTGTCAACGGCCTTAACCTTTGGTGGTATTGCAAACGTGGGACCCTGCTCTAGTACCCTCTTGGCTCTTTCTGTAAGATTGAAGTCACCAATAACCTGAAGCGAAGTCCTTTTGGTACTTGTTGTGGTTCTTCTTGCTAGGTTGTGTTTCCATGCTGGGAGGAAATGTTGCGTCCACATGCATTCGATTGTGATTCTCGTCATTTTCAGTTGATCTAGGAAGAAGTTGTGGCTGAGGCATTTTACTCACAGGAAATCTGTGAGTAAGCGGAATTGGCACCAGGTTTCGTATCCAAGAATTTTTGAAACCAGCTGGGAATGTCCTTCAGATGGCTCACATCCGAAAAAAAAAAAATCCGCACGTCATCCAGAATAATCCTCTTTTTGATACTAAGTGAGAGCATCCTTCCTCGGCAGACTTGCGTTGCGATTAAGAGACAGAGGTCATGCGGTTCAAGGACGTTAAAAGAAACGAAAGGCATGCTCAGAGAACTAGAATGGTACCTTGTTACTGGCTTAATCTGAGCAAGTTGGTTCGGTGCTTGTGAATGCGGCCAGCCGAACATGAAAAACACATAGAGAAAAAATTATAACACTCGTACCGCGGAACTAGCAACTTTCTTCTTTATTTTCTGCTAATGCTTGATTCCGGTCCCAGGCATAGATAGAAGAAAAGAAGAGGAAGATCGCTTAAAGAGAAGAAGAGGAATGAGACCATTCCGACAGTGGAAAGTCAATGCGTTAAAAGAAAAAAAATCCAGAATTAAATGTTAATAAAAAAAACACCTAAATTAAGTGTAAATAATGAAGACATCTAATTGAGTGTAAAAATAAAAAAAAAGAGAACCGGAATTAAGGATTACCAGAAAAGGAAAAAGAGGCATTATTAAAAGTTGCTAGTCCAGCGGTGCGAATGTTAAAATATTTTCTCTGTCTGTTTTTCATGTTCAGCTAGCCTTATTCAAAAGCAATGAACCAACTTGCTCAGCTTAAGGCCGTAACAAGGTCGTTTTTCTGACCACACGCTTTCTCGTCTTCTTTCTTGTACAGCGCGAGCCGTCGTTTTTAAGATTACTGTACAACTTCCCTGTCAAGAATACCTCGTCCCGAGGAGAGCTTAAATACTGACTTATGGTGATACGGCTTGCACCGTTCAAAATTACCCATCTGAGGTTTACGGTTGTTGGCATGACAAATCCGGTTGTGGACGTCATTCAGCTTCTTGACGATCTCCTAGGTGCCATCTAAGTAGTTCTGGATTACAACCTTACGACCTTTGCTCCAACGTGCACTATGCAGCCGCACCAAATCTCCTGGTTTCAATTGGTGACCGGAGGTATTCTTTGCGCTATTGCTGATGAGTTGCAAACTCCTTCGTGAAAAGTCATGATACTATTCTAATTTTTGCGCAATCAAAGTGAACATTTTCATATCTGTCCTTCAGCGACAGTACCACCGGAGTACCGAATATAGAAGCCGTAGGCAGCCGTAGACCTCTGCCCATTAGCAACACTGATAGTGTGTACTTTTTTTTTTTTGAGTCGACAGCTGAAAAATTGAAGTTACAAAGAGAGGAACAACGTGTCTCAGGTGTCCTGATGCTCGATGACAAGTAGAGGTATTGCTTGAAAAATAGGTTGAACCATTCTGACATTCTGTTCGGCTTTGAATGTAGCGGTGTTGTTCTGGTCTTTCTTACGGGAGGCGATGCGCACAGATCCTTGAAAATTTGCGACTCCAAGGTGCGTCTTTTTTATGTTTTTCCAGGGGCACTGCGTTACTCAATACAATGTTGCCAAGCAAACCTCAAGTGACGGTTTCTGCATCGTTTGTCAGAACTAGGAAAGCTTCTGGTTTATTTAGAAAGTAATCAGCAAACGTTTTTAGACACCGATTAACCCCCGTTTCTTCTGGCTGTAACTCTACCACGTCAACAGCGACTCGCTCAAATGGGAGACGAATGTTGTAATTTATTAATTTTCGCAGATAAATAGAGGGAGGTCCTTTGCGCATTCAGCAGTGAACTTTTAAGCAACTCGCGCATGTCACGGATGGCTCCAAGCTAGTAGCATCCGTCTCGCACCCGTTCTAGAGTTTTGTGAACCCCAAACTGTCAGCTGGTAGGACTATCGTGGTGCCTCCGAGTTGAAACCGAAGTACAATTTTGACTAGCAATTGTGGCATGACTACTTGAAGAAACACGTGCGCTCCATCGTTATTTCCCCAAAAATAAAACAGGAGGCCTTTTTTTAGGAGGAGAGAACCCCAATAAGTCCAGTAGGCTTCAACGACGGAATTGAGTGGTGCGGAAAGGCACCATCTTGAACTTTTACCTCCTTGTTTCCAGTGCACAAGAAGTCAAATATTGCAATTTATATTGAGCGTACGAAGAGTTTTGTCTCTCCAATCAGTGGTACCAACATCGTTCAGTAAAAGCTTGATCACCGCCTGCAAGTAATTGTTAACCAAGGCGGCAAATCCTGAACAATTGAGGCCCGACTGCCCTTCAGTCTTCAGGCATGGGAGACACCTTTTTCTGTGAGCAAGAGCTTAGTGAGAGTGCACTGGAATTCATGTGTCTTTTATTAGTTTTGTGATAAGCATTGAACTGGCACTACCGTAGTTGTCCCTGTCACCTGGCAAACTCTCCTTCCGGGTTCATAAAAAAAGAATCAGCTGAGGAACGCATTGTAAATAGCCTCTGGTAAGGATTCTAACCGGTCGTCCAAATGAAATTTAAATACTGTTACTGATATTTTGCAGCATTAACGTAGAACGGCCCATCCAAGTAATTAGAAATATAAAATATTTGGAAATACGCATAAAATACGTCTTTAAAGCATTGTGCTCCAATGTTCACCCCTTCATTGCCGACGTAGTTCTGTTTTATGCTAGGCGATATTAATATGGCATTCAAAGAAAGAAAGAAAAAAAAAGCACGTGGCGTATTATAGTTGATTTTGTAACCAAGCTGACGTCCGACCATACCTTCTACCAGGATCTGGGAGGAATTACGAAAGGCGATGTAAACTTCACTGATAAGTTGCAAAATAAATTTGGTGTTTATCTTGAAAAATAACTTAATTCTTCTCAAATAAACTAAACATTAAAGAAAGGAATAGTTCGAATTGAGGCTTCAAATATTTTCCTCAGTTAAACTATATTATCGCTGGGAATTATATAAAGGTTGTTATCTCCAACCGTATGTCTTCAATGTTAATATGAAAAATTGAAAAAGCTTGCATTAAATTTTTGACGGACTCGTTGCGTTGAACTCAGCAATTGTTTTTTAAAATACAGTTTAAAAACAAACAGACGTGTCGAAAGTTAGAGACATAGCCGTAGAAACAAAAACGCGATTCCAAGTTGTCAATCAAAGCACAACAACAATCTCGTTGCGACGCACCGGAAATGGCTCTTTCCAGGACGCGGACACACCCGAAGGCCGGACGATGACCAGTGGAAGGCCCCGGGCTTGATCCGCAACGATAGACTCAGCCAGAGCCTTGCTGAAGATGTACGTGTTGGGTTTGGCTCCGAGCAGCCCTGGTGTCGCTTTAACGAGATCCACCTCGCTCAGTGTTCTGCTCGTATTGCATCAGCATGCGAAAAGATAAAAGCAATTGGCGCTAACATTTTATTAAGCACTAAGTTTTATAACTTCGGCCATAAAACTGAATCTACGAGGGCTCACTCCACAACAAGAATTAATAACCTTAACTTTAGGTTAAAGCGAGACGAAGGATTACTTTTCCGAAGAGCAAGTTAAGGGTCAGTCCTTTTACCTTAGCCTCAGAAAGCTCCGGTGTATACTAAGGAGTTTCGTGCACTTGGTTTACACCACGCGTCACTGTTAACGCGAACACGATATCGAATCTTTTTAACGCAGGATCTGTCCATGAGTTGTATTTTAGGTAGAAAGGGTGACGCTCGAACGTAACGAAAAGACGTTGCACGCAGGACTAGGTATCATCAAGCGTACTTACTACATAGCCCATTCCAGGCCAAGCGTGATCATGCAAAGCATGTAGAAGCATACTTCGTCGTAATTACTCATATTTAGGCATAAACAGGGACATTCACCGAGCGGCGATGTGGAACCCAGCCCGCAACAATATCCATCTTTTCCTCAAGGGCTCAGCTATCTTGAATGCCGTCATTTCTGGTATGCGGTAAAACATTGTTGGGATCTCTCCACGCCGCTAAAAAGGTGTTTACGAAATATGCGTGATTGCCACACATTCGTTTTTTGTCTCACCCATATTTTCTCGCAAATTCCAGGTTAAAACTTTTTTTATTTTTTTCGTGCCACATACCAGATACGGAACCCGCGTGACTGAGATTGACCGGGAGAAAAAAAACGTCTCTACGATCCGCATCCCCACACCTTTGCTCGGTAAACACGAGGAGAAGCTTAAGCAGCTTGATAAGTATACTCAAGAAAGCCCGCGATAGTACACGACTGTCGACGTGTGCAGCTTACTTACGAATGACGAATCAGACCTTTTCACGTGATCTAGCGACGTCACTGAGCCTGAATAATTTTAAACTTATTTTGATTATCCCGTAAACATGGGGAGTACGCGAGTTCGTCATGCGTGCAACGCTACCGAAAGCACCCAGATCATTCCGTAACCAAATGAAACACAAATCATAACCACAAGAATAATGCATTCACGACACATTCCGCGCCCCTCGGTTTCATCAAAATCATCGAGACAAGGATAAAAATGTGTTACTTTTTATTTAAACGAAATACTGTAAACGACTTTATTTTTGGCGGGTTCAATATTTCGCGAATTCGGCAAAGTGCTGTTTCCAGGAATATTTCGCGGGCAATAAGGCTTGTACTCTATGCATTTCTTACCATAGAAAAACGTGTTTGCGGTACTATTTTTCGCAATATTGTACAAGTCGCGAAATCCGCGCAAATAAATTCCCCGCGAAAATTAAGTCGTTTACAGTAGTGACGAACACAATATGTTTTCTGCTTAGGCTATGCCCTTAAAAATCACTTTCTTTTTCGTACACATGTAAGTGCCATGACAACAATAAATACGAGGCAAAAAAAAAAAAACGAAAAACAAAACAACAACAGGCGATCGCTTGTTTGAGCTTATACCTTGTCGTGCTACTTATACATACTGTCTTTAGCTGAAAATGCCACCTTTATCGCGTTACGCGCTAATCTCCTCCTAGATATATAAAATCAGTTTTTATGCCGATATATTAATATCTGTGCCCTTGCGATAAAGAACCGCGTGGGTTGCGATAAAAAATATGCATGGAAACTTTCTATTGACTGATCCTCTGACCTGTAAGAACAGTCAGTTCTACAGGATGGAAGAGTGTTAAGTTCTTGAAAGTATATATTTTAGTATTAAAATAAATATCGTATACCACCTAGACAATTAAATTTTATTCAATTGATACAGAAACTATAACTATAAACATGTTGATTTACGTTACATATCTTTCATAGCAAAAACAAAAAAAGCCTATTTGGGAGACCAGACCTTAGCTGGTTAGCTTATTTTTTCTCCCGTTTAATAAAACAATAGACCCGTGTACAGATCATAACATTATAAGCTATTTAAATAAACATACAGCGAGCGACAATAAAGCAGATAAAGGACCTCATGAATCGCGAGATAAATATACTTGCTTCTTGCCAGTTCGTTTTTTTATCAGAGTTAGTAGACGATCATTGGTACTCAAAGTATTTCCCGATGTTACTCCTGTGTTGTTTAAGATTTTTTTCGATTAAGTGAAAACGTTTTTCCTGCTCATTTCGTATATGCAACGAATTCATACACCCTCAAATCAACATGAAAAAGTAGGGCTACGTAGGCAATTTTGTAACAAAAATAAAATAATACGGTTAAAAGAAAAGTTATATTTTGTATATAATCTATTTAAGCCATAAAGTGCAGAAACACCAGCCTAAATCAACTTCTGAAGTTGGAGCTGGGCTAGAAAATGTTGTTATGCGACCTCCCGTAAAATAAATATGCTGCGATACGGGTGAAAACTTTCGTAGACAGGGAAGACACTACTGATAATAACGTAATCCTGTGACACGAGGTGGATAAAAATTTGGAACCACAATTTACGAGAATTTAGCTAGAAACAGGCCGTTTTCAAAACCCCCTCAAACGACACTGGGGGTCGCCATTGCTCGGGCACAAAGCCTGTGATTGGATACGAGTATTCGCCGAACGCCGACGAAGCCCTCTGGTGGAATAACAGGTCTGAGTATGTGCCCAAACAATGGCGGACTGGGATTAGTGGCCCAGCACCTGCTATAGAGTCTATTCACATGACGTCAGACCGCCTTTTAATGTCGAGTCACTACACACAACCATGGCCGCCGAAGGCTATAGCGGTTTGCCGATAGGCGAGTTTGCTTTGCCTTCTTTTATTTTTCACCAAGCTCACGAAAAAAAGTTCCGCTTTATCGCTCGGCGGCCATGTTTGTGGGTGATGACTCAGCAAGTGAATAGACCCTATACTTCGTTTCACCGTGACTTGGCAAAAAGCAGACGCCGTGCCGCCACCACCCCTTTGAGCCAATCTGAGCTACGGATCCGAAGCACGTGCGTGACGCGTGAATTGCCTGGACCCCTAGAGCCTAACGGGGCGAGGGAAACAAAAGAGGGAGTGGAGGACACCCTGCAGTGATAGACGCCCCTAGCAACGGCGCTCAAGCCGGATTGGCTGGCTCGTGGAGACAGACGCTGCCGCCGTCAACATAAGCAGCGGTTAAAACGAGTTTCCGAAGCGGTATCGTAGCTTAGTGGTAACGCGTTTGCCTTATACGCGGCGGACCCCGGTTTGATCCCCAGTGTGGGCTTACTTTTTTTTTTTAACTTGAACATTTTGTTTTCTTGAGGTATCGGACGATATTTACGATAATTCATTTTTACAATTATCAATGAAACAAAAAAGAAAACGAACGTTGTCGACGAAATTTCGCTCAACTAAAGGTAAGGGAGTCCCTTTCCGGAGGTGCATGGGGGCAGCGGGGCTTGGGTTGCCGGCTGGACGCCGCGAAGCGGCGTGTGTGTGTGGGGCCAAGTGAGTTAATTGTTATGTAATTAGCAGCCGCACACTGTCGCCGCGAAGCGGCGTGAACGCAGGAGGAGGGTTGGGTTAAAGAGCTCCCAAGGTGATATACGCAGCGCCCGAATCCGACATCCAAGTTCCCACGCGTTGGCGAGCAGCCAATCCGGCGTGAGCGACGTGGCTATACTTTGTTTCACCTTAGGTCCGAGCGTGGCCGACGTTATGAGCCGAAGGTCGAATCCAATGGCGAAAAAGTCGCACCGTCATGGCGTGCTCTCCGCAGCTGATAGGACCAGCGGTGTTTGCCGTCTTTCTGTGCGTGCTCCTCCGCCGGCTCGTTCTATCAAGAGCGAAGAACGGCATGACGTTGCGCTTTTCGCGCTGTTTGATTGAACCTTCAGCTCAGAACAACGGCCACGCTCGGACCTGAGCTGAAACCAAGTATAGGGTGTCTATCGTTGCTAGGTTGTCCTCACCTCCCTCTTTTTTCCGCGCTGCGTTGGGCGTCCAGGCAATCGGAAACACGCGTACGTGACAGCCCTTACCAAGGGTACACCATATATGGGAGACAGCGTAACCCAAGCTGTTAGAGAAGAGAGAAAGGAGGAACTCCCTTCTTGGCGAGACAATCTTCTGCGTGTCCCAAACGTTGTAGTTGTGTCCACGCAAGATTAGCCCTTCACTCAAAACAATACAAAGGAGGACTTTCTCTCTCTCCTGCCCGTGGCCTTCACAGCCCCGCACGGAAATGGAGAGATGCGGTCACGTGTCTCCCTTCGGCGCTCTGATTGGCACCCTGGGACCGCAGCCTTCGCGAGTTTGCCAAGTTACGATGAGGCGGAGTATAGATGACGCGCACTTTTGAAAGGGTTCATTATTGTTGTATAGAAGACAAATAGCTTTACTTTGTGAGCGAAATGATGTCATCCGGCTTTACCGTGGATGGGTAAACTCGCTCCTCCAGTGCGTCCAGATCGCTGTGGACGGATGCTGTCGAGACATGCACAACAGCCTAAAAAAAATATAGAGTCGGTAATTTGCAAAAGTTGTAGTAATTCACTGAATACTTTCGATGATAATATATGATACATTCGGGTAAACCACTGGGTGCGACGTAATACCCGGATGTTTCAAACGCCTTGCGCGTGCCGCTTGTGAGGGAACGCGTTTCTGAAGGTTGCTTCACACACTTGCGTGGGTGCGACTGAGTGCGACTGCTACGGCTTGCGACGTTAATCCTTTTTACGGGTTTACGCCGCCGTTTTCATAGCAATCCGTAAAAGGAGTTAATCACTGGCTGCTGCTGTCGCGCTCGGTCCGACTTCATGCAAGTGTGTGAATCGCCCTTGACTCCTCGGGCAAAGCTTGCGGAAGGCTCGAAATGTCGAGGTCTCTGTATAATACATCACAATTCAATCCTCTTGCGGAACGCGCAGGAAGGATGGGCATCAGCGCTACATCGAAAGCGCTGTTAATTGTGGCTTCTTGGCGCATTAATTTGAAATGCAACTATGATATTCGTTATCCTGGAAGCTAAATGGAGGCGAGTTAAGTGTTTTATTCTCAAATATAGAACCACTTTAGCTTCCCTATAAGGCAGACATGAGGCTTCTATCCATATATAACCGCCATTGAGGATTTCACATGTGCAATGTTCGACAGTAATACAAGCTAAACAATCACGTGGATTGCACAGTTCGTCAAGTGCAATGACGATGCGATATAATTTTGGGTTGTTTTGTATCAGGACGACTAGTCCTTTTAATGCGAAAGCTTTAGCTGTCCCATGGAGCGAACTGGTGTTATCTGAGATCGAAGCCGGCGTTATCGTTGTCTGTAGCAGCGATAAACGGCCCCTAAATTCCCCTGAGCGAAACGGGACCTAAACTCCAATTGGCTGCGACGAGTCATGTGACTCCATAGAAA
Organism: Ixodes persulcatus; assembly: GCA_013358835.2. Classification (NCBI taxonomy): domain Eukaryota; kingdom Metazoa; phylum Arthropoda; class Arachnida; order Ixodida; family Ixodidae; genus Ixodes; species Ixodes persulcatus. The sequence goes on along the minus strand of JABSTQ010000168.1, from coordinate 7,749 downwards.
CGGCGCCATCGTTGCTAAGGAGCCAGCCGAGCTGCTGGCGGTGCAGGGGGAAGGGGGGTACGCGGGTATGCGCTGGCCCCACGTTGGGCCTAACGTTAGGCCTATCGTTACGCTTTGAGGCCTAATGTAGTCAGCCGGTACGCGCAGCTGTTTGACGTGAGGGGGCAACGGGGGTATGCGCTGGCCTGACGTTATACCTAATATTAGGCCTAACGTTACATTTTGAGGTCTAACGTCGTTAACCGGTACCCGCAACTAGGGCGATGATGATGAGGGGAGACGTTATCCCAATACGCGCCTCGCGCGCGCGTGCAAGGCGCGTGTTTTTGGCGTTGTGTCGAACTTCGCACTCCCGCCGCTGCCTCACCCAGCGGCGCAGCAGTCACCAGCGAACTAGGGATGCTTTCGCATTCACAACTCATAAGAAGTGCTTAGGTGTCCTCGGAATTTGAACTCCATTCCCCTCCAAGTTGACAGAGCGGTGGAAGGTACGTGCTCTTTCGACCAGCCATATATACCTTTCTTTTCCGTCACGTGATCGGGCTCCCACCCAGAACCACACGCAGAGAGAGGGGTCAGGCTATGAATGTGAAGCCGCTGATTGGTCCGGCGAACATGTAGCTCTCGCCGCTCTTTTGAGCGTAGAGGTAAAATGAGCTTCGAAGAGGGACAATGCTCCGTGCACCAGTGGCCATTGGAAGCGTAATTGTGCTCTGCTGGAACTTCCCAGTTCAATCCCGCCAGTTCTCTTTTAAAGCTCTGCTCCATAGCGCCTGTTGTCAGGTTGAGCGGCGTCGGCGTCGCAGTTAGCGTAACCACGCGCGTTGCAATATGGGACGTTTCCCCGCTGAAATTAGCGGGAAAAATTTTCCGCTGAATTTTCACCAGAAATTGTTTCGCTAAAGTTAGCAGAGAAAGTTCCCCACTAACTTTAGCGGGTTAAGTTGCCCCGCTAAATTTAGCGGGGAAATTGACGTCACGTGACCTCAACACCAATTTAGTCTTCCCACAAAGTTTAGCGGGGAAAATGCCGTCACAACTTAGTGTCACGTCACCAATTCAGCGGCAAAAACGAGAGGAGGAGGAAAAGAGAAGGAGGAGGAAAGAGGAGGGCAGGAGGAGGAAGAGAGAAGGAGGAGGAGGGGCATACCCTCCCCTCATCCTCATGAAGAGCTGCGCTCCAGTTTCGCATTACAGAGATTTGTAAACGTCTTTCACTTTTTAAGTCTAAAATCATATATTGATCGTAGTCCTGTATAAAGGACGCACTAGTAGCGCGTTTATTGCTAGTGTTTGATGTTGCACTTACTCCAACATTGACGTATTGCATTATGTCTTGCCGTAAGGTCACAACATTCTACCATTAGTTTTTTTCAGTGTATAACACTACCCCTTCACCTGAGATTCGTGACAATGGTAATCTTCATTCAACATTTGTTTCTCAAGTTTTACGCCGAGATCGTAGAATGGTTATCCACGCTCATCATTGCATAAGAACAATGGGACGTAAATGTAAATCGTAAATACCAATGTTCATAAACTCTGCTCTAATAAAACACTTTCAATCTTGAACACAATTGTGGTGTGTGTCAGTGGTTCTTCATATAATGTTATTTATACAATCACTAAACTAAAAGCGTTGATAGAATACTCTAAAATATGGCACAAAACATATGCAGAAAAATATCTGAAAGGGGTCATGAAACGATATTGGGTTGGATTGTTCAAGAGTTTGCAGAGGCATAGTGGTCCTAGTCTGACCCAAGTATAGTCGCAAAAATCGCCACTGATTCAGAAGCGTCTTGGTCGTGGAGAAATATCGAGGCTAAACGGGAACTATTTCTTTCATTGTTGCCTTCGCAAAGCTTGATGACTTAATTGTGGGATCACCCGCCTTACGACAGTCGACCGCGGCTCATGGATTGGGCAATAGAACTGCGTGAGCACTCGACTTCGGCTCGTAACAATCAACGCCTCGGCGGAAACCCGGGTAGTGGCTCGTGGCCAACCACTGCGGTGATGAGAACAGCCGAACTCTAAGAATACCTGGAGATCAGCGCGCGTTTTCTACTTTGCCAACCCCAGCGCGTGGGTACGATAAACGTTGGTGGCGTAAGGTACGCACTGGGCCACGTGACCGCTTGTTCTGGCTTCGAATCGAGGGAATAAACGATTCTCATATTTAGCGATTCTTTGCTTATAAAAAAACATTACCTAAGAAAAAACAAACAAACTATGTCAAGTTTATTTAGTTAAAATCTTAACTAGGGAGTGATTCTAAGTAGTATTAAGCGCAAGTTGAAAAATCGTTTCATGACTCCTTTGATTACATTGTCTTGCTACATAGCTCAACGAGCTCAGGCTAGCTGCGCACATAAATGCACATTATTCACGCCAATACTATGTACCTACCTACGATTTAGATTCAACTTACCTTCATCTTCTTAATGCGATGGCAAAGATCCAGCACATTTTTGGTGCCTTCCACATTATTTTTCACAGTGTTTCTGAAACCAACAGACCCAGCTGGACAATCAACACGGACAGGGGGATCGGTGGCCGAGTGGGTTAGCACACGCCAGCTCGGAGCACGTGGAGCGAAAGCTCGCGCTGCAGAACCCAGGGATCCTGGGTTCAATCCCCACCCCTGCCCGTTTCGATCCGGATGAGCCTCGTACCGGCGTGCGGTCGTGTACCACTACTGCGTAGTGCACGTTAAGAACCCCAGGCTAGCGGTTGTACTGCACTAGCTAAATTTCTCATCTACAGCTGGGAGACCCGTCGCCCGTTGAGGCAGACCAAGTTCTAGGGTGTATAAACATACACACAACCCTATTTTTGTTTTCAACACTAACATCCTCAACAAGGCAAAATGAACTAAAGAAGTGTATGACCTCGCGTGATTGTTGGGATGTCTGCCAAGAGAACCCATTTAATTTGGTATCGCGGCTCGCGCATCCACAAAACTGAGTCCTTCTCGCAGTAGCTGAACGCTTCTGGGTGTAAAACTACTGAACGCTGATAAATGCTGGCCATAAACTTGCAGTGTGACTGTGTTTTAAAACTTTTTTTTTTAAATTTATAGCATGCATTTTATTTTCCCAATAATTAAAAACGGTGACAAAGCGGCCTCCGCTGGCCATGAGATCACAATACATAATAAATAAATGTAGAGTTTGATGACATATCCGTTTCTGATTAAGACTAATTAAATAAATTCGCTCATTTTTGTATTAAGAGCAACCTACGCTTGTGTCGAATACTTTGCTAGGGGATACATCTTATTTCCCTAAAATCCGATGACCTTGAAACCGACAGCTTTTGCGTAGTTGGAACTGCTGGACGCGAGCAGCCTCGAGATTTTCCTCGAGGCTGCTCGTGACATGTCTTCACGCATCGCGACATGTCTTCAAACCCGTTTTCTTTTGCCTGTCTGCAGTTGCTTCTCGCCGTCAACGGATACTGCTTCAACGCTTCAAGCACTGCTCCGTCATCCATCCCGCTCGAGGATGACAACCTTATCTGCACCGCCTGGTCACGGGAGACATGTGAAGTGACGCATACAACGTCACTGTACATCGGCGCGAAGATTGGTCCCATTCCTGGAGCACCGTCGACAGCAGCGCCACAGGAACCCATATATGACTGGCACGGACTTCTCGACGCCAGTGGTGGGCACGGCACGCATCGTGACATATCTTCAAACCCGTTTTCTTTTACCTGTCTGCAGGTAAGCCATGAAACGGCTTCTGTCCGTAGTGACAAACGTTGCCTTTTTGCCGTGTCGTGCCCCCACAGGTGTTTTTGTTGATGAAATATTGTTTTCGTGCTGTTCATGAGTTCATAAGGCAATTATTAATTTTGAGTGGTGATGTGGAGCAAAATTCGGGACCTGACGATGAACTAAATATGATCATGGAAGCTCAAAAAGATCAAGAGAAAGTTCTGAATGATATTAAACGCGATCAACGGTCGATACAGAAAAATGTCAGCGAAACTTGCGAACACTTTAAGAAACTGGAAGAAAGGTTAAGCTAATTAGAGTCCCAAATAAATAGTGTTATTGCGGTACAGGAAACAGTTGATAACCTTATTAGAACCATCACTGATCTGAGACAAAAAGTTGATGACTTGGAAAATAGGTCGAGACGGAATAACCTGATCATATTTGGACTGGAAGAGACTGAAAGCGAGAGTGCTGATGAACTTCTTGAAACTGTTAAATCAAACGTGTTTGACAGGATAAGAGTTAACCCTGTAACCATTGAGCGCATGCCCCGTCTTGGTTTTAAACGTGACGTATCTCGACCAGTCATCTTTCGTGTCGCGGATTTCAGGGAAAAACTTGAGATACTAAGAAATTGCAACAAGTTGAAGGGTAGTAATATTTCTGTTAGTGAAGATTATTCAAGGGAAGTGCGAAATGTGCGCGGAAAACTCTGGGCATGCTGTGCTGCTGAAAGAGGCCAAGGTGCGAAAGCTCGTCTAGTGTTCAACAAGTTATCACTTAATGGAAAACTTTTTTCCTGGAACGAAAGAACTAATACGCGTCAATTAGTGAACCAAATGTCTGAGCGGAGTTCTCCCAACCAGCAAGAATGACCAGAGTCCGCCTCAAAACTTTCTTTTGTTGAATGTAAATGCACGTAGCATTGTAAATAAAGTAACCCATTTTCAATCTCTACTTTTAGAGCATGAACCAGATGTTGTTGTCATGACTGAGACATGGTTAAAGGCTGAAATAAAAAATGCGGAGTTTATTCCACCAGGGTATATAGCCTTTCGGAAGGACCGAGAGGGAAGGGGAGGGGGTGTTGCCATTATAGTTAAGGATGAATATGCCTGTGTTCAATTGCCTGTGGTTCATGGCATAGAATGCGTAGCTGCTAAGCTTTTTATAAGCGAATGAATGTGGTTGCTCTGTACAGACCCCACGAGCCAAACCCTAATTATTTTTCAGTATTAAATGATTACCTTTGTATGCACGCTAAAGATAAATGTAAGCTAATTCTTGCTGGGGACTTTAATTTACCCGATATCAATTGGAACAATTTACACGAAGGGGGTAACGAAGGTAAGTGTTCCTGCTCGCTTTTAAATATGGCTTTTTCCCATGACCTAGCCCAAGTTGTCAAAACTAGCACGAGAACAGGGGGAAATTGCGAATCGTTACTCGACCTAATTTTTCTAAGTAGACCCCTTGCAGACGCGGAATACTCATGTCAGGTGGTAGATGGAATATCCGACCATGACATAGCACTTTTCACATGCCCTTTGCATAAGAATAAACCTCCCTTTGGTGTCATTCAAAGGGTCCTTAATTTTGGGAAAGCGAACGATGTTGGAATTATAGACTACTCAGATGAAAGTTTTGATGAATACAGGGAATACTCTCTTTTGCCTACATCAACTGTAGACGAGGTCTGGGGAAAGTTAAAAAGAATAATTAGCAACGCTATTTCACGCTTCGTTCCATTCCGCACTAAACCGATTGCTAGGAAAAATCCGTGGATTACAAGAAACATCATTCGGCTAAAACGAAAGTTAAAGGCTACGAAACGAATGTAAAAAAGATAACCACGCACAATTCAGAGGCTTCCAGATAGCGAACGCATCTCGTCGGCTTCGTCATGCAATCATCGAGTCTAAATATTCTTTTATGAACACCACACTTCAGAATTTTATGATATCAGCACCACAGAAGTTCTGGAGGTATCTTTCACAAGCAAAAGATAGTGTTACTTCTATCACTGTTGATTCAGTAACAATTACTAATAGACTAGATATGGCAAAAAGCCTCAACGAATATTTCCAGTTCGTATTTACATGTGATGACGGTATTCTTCCCGCGCTCCCATCCTTTGGATCTGATTTGCCTGCTGCCCAGGATATTGAAATAAGTCAACCCGGCGTTTTCAGCTTGATACTGAATTTAAACACAAAAAAAGTCGCCCGGACCAGACGAGATTCCGAATGAATTTCTAAAAAGATATGCTGAATGGATGTCCCACTACCTGACAATTCTATATAAAAATTCACTGCACTGCAGTCAGATCCCAGGGGATTGGAAGTGCGCCAAAATAATTCCTGTACACAAGCAGGGTAACAAATCCCTTGTAGGCAATTATAGGCCCATCTCATTAATTAGTACGTCGTGTAAGTTTCTCGAACATATAATAGCTAATCATTTGATGACTTTTTTTTTTAAAGTGGCGGTATACTAGGTGACAACCAGCATGGTTTTCGTCGAGGTCGCTCAACAGTTACTCAGCCTATTGAAGTCACTCACGAACTTAGCCATTGCATAGATAGGGGTGGTCAGACCGACGTAATATTTTTAGATTTTGCTAAAGCTTTCGATAGAGTTTCGCACCCAAAACTCCTTTACAAACTTAACAATATTCTTAAGAATAGAACAATAATTAGATGGATGGAAGCCTACTTACATGAGAGAACACAAAGAGTCCATATAAAGGATAAACAATCGCGTCCTTGTAGGGTTGTATCTGGGGTACCAGAGAGTTCTGTGCTCGGGCCTGTACTTTTTATTTTTTTATCAGTGACATGGGTAAGGAATTCGAAGAAACTGTACGTATTAAACATTTTGCGGATGATACGATAATATTTAGCGATAATATTTGCAAAAAATTAAAAAAATGGTGTGACGAATGGCAGATGTCACTGAACATTCATAAAACCGTTTTTATGACAGTGACTAAAAAGCTAACCCCTCTAGTTTTCGATTACCGTATTGGAGAGAAATCGCTCACAAAAGTGATACAGTATAAGTATCTAGGCATATTATTCTGTCCGAATCTCTCATGGAACCTTCATGTTGATCAAATATGCAAAAAGACAATGCAGCGGCTCTGGACTTTACGAAGAACTCTACGAGACGCTTCTCCCCAAGTTAAAATAACTGCCTTCAAAACCCTGGTCTTACCAGTCATGGATTATGCCAGCCCCGTTTGGGAACCCTACACGCGTCAAAACATAGAAACACTGCAAAGAGTACAAAATAAAGCGCTTCGCTTTATTTTTAATGATTACAGATCAACCACATCAGTTACAGAATTGCGAAATATAGCTGGATTTCACACGATTGAAACGCATATGAAAAAAAAAAAACGCCTTAGAACGTTCTTCTCAATTATTAGCGATTCCCAGAAGTTAGACAAACAAAAATATATACAGTTTTCGACTCCGAGATTTGTTAGACATAAGCATAACAGCCATATTGATCTCTATCCGTACTTTTCTGATGTATTTAATTTTTCGTTCTTTGTGAGATCAATAGATGACTGGAATAGTTTGCCTGAAACTATTGTAAGTAGTTTAAGAGCATCTGTGTTTGAAAGAAGCATTGCCTCGTATTTTTTGATGTAATGTCGTACCGCATATTTTGTTTGTGTGCATTCTTCCACAATGTACCCACTATGGCCTTGGCCAGTCAATGGCTGGCAGTAATAAACAAATAAAATTAAAAAAAAATTGAGTTGGGAATGATGACTGCCGCCATCTATCGTCGTTGGCAGCCTTTGAGACGGAGGACAGAGCCGTCTCTTCTGTCTTGGCGAACTCGGTATGTCGGTGCGTCGGCGGAATTCCGAGTCTGAATGTGCAACGATCCTGAATATTTCACGAGTTGAAGATTCAATAGTGGACATTTAGGCATGCCGGATATTGAGGCAGGTTGGAAATTCCGTCTCGGTTTGATCATCTTTATCGTTGGTCACTAAGGCTCGTCGG